>WEIS01039059.1:0-22184 GCA_013389965.1 Todus mexicanus | reverse complement strand
ACTGTTAGATCTGAGGAAGGATCAACTCACACATGGTAACTTGGTCTTCTGTAAGGTGGCAGGTTTGTCTCTGATATCTGTCCTGTACCTATCTCTGGAGCTCTTCGGTAAGGAATTCAGCTAATGCTGGAGTCAATGCTTTCAGCTAAGGATGTAAGCCTGCTCTCTTGCCACTTTGGTAGTACCTGGCTATCTGGTGGCCTCTGAGACCTACACCCTTGAGGAGTGGCCTGCTAAGGACTCTCCTGATGGCTTGTGTCTGAAGGTCACACCTCCAGAGGAAGATAAACTGTTGATCTAAGCCCTACCGAGAAAAGAAAAACACTAAGAGGTACATCAGTGTTTAAAATATACGGAAAACATAGCACAATGAAATTCAGAGAAGGTAAAAATAAGTTGGTCCTCTAGAGGTGATGTAAGGTCTCCTCCCACAGGAAAGAGAAACTGGTGGAGCAGTAAGCTTGAAAAACTAGGATGGGGGACAGATAATGGAGATGAGACAGCTCTGATGAGCCTTATCTGACAACTGATCAGATGTGAGATTAGGTATTGTAATGTGGAGAACAAACAAGACAGGCCAATGAACTTTTCCAGAGGAAGAGTCAGAATAGTAAATCACAAAGAAGCAAAAGCCTGGTTTTGGGCTCTTGGCTTCTGGCATAGAATAGACTGAATCCATCCTGAACTATCAGTACAGGTGTATATATGCACAAAACAAATTACAAGGACTCAACGGCTGCAAAACTCAGGTCTTCCAAGTTAGACCAAGACTGAAGTCTCCTTCTAGACTTTTAACTTAATCATAACTTCTTATGTCTATCTCCTGACACAGTCTTTAACTTCCTGATGGAGGGTTCAGAATCACTGCTTACTTCAGCGTACAGGGTCAACACATCCTCCTGCCATGTCCTGTGCCAAATCTGGCTGCTTTTTCCAATCCTTTTGTCCATGTCCAGCCACCTTCATTCTCTCATCTTCAGCTCCCCTATCTCAACTTCCAGTTTCCTCATTCGGCAGGTTCTCCAATGACTTCCAACTGCAAATTTCCCAGTTGGTTTTGACTGGAACTACGTATTCCCGCTTGACACTGGTAGCACTTCCACTTTAACATCAGTTTCTCTTTGCTGCTGATTTCTTCCCTTTCATCATTCCCCATTTTCACTTGCACTCCTAGTTACCTCTCCAGATCAGCTCCATGGGCTGGACTCCTTCTGGGGCTCCTTGTCTCATGTGAGTGTTTTACCCAGTGTGAATCTGCCCAGTTAGGCCCAGTTCTCATGTACAACATGGATTTTTGTCAGATTCTGCATTGCCTTTCTCTCAACCATCCATTTCACAGTCAGTCATATGACATGAGGGGCTCTCCCCATCTATTTCTCCAGTCTCACACCTTTTTTGCCATTCTCTGGCTTCCAGTTCTTCTTCTTGTTTTTCTACATATTTTCAATTTTAATCACTCAGTCTTGTTTGTTCCAGTCATCAGGACATAGCAATGCTTGATACAACCTTGTAGAGGAATGGTCAGGACTTATTAAATTGGAGTAAACAATAGGTGAAGTAAAAAATCCATCCTCCCCTTTGCTTGAGGGGCAGGGTTTCTCACCACACATGGGCTCCAGCGGACTGCCTGGATTCCTTGTGATCTGTACGCATCTGGGCAGAGGATCCTGGTGTAGTGTGGAGCCTATGGAGAACAGCTGCCTGACATGAGCTCAGCCAAAAGGATGCCTATCTGCATGTTTTCCTCTTGCAGAAACCAGACATGTCAGAGGCAGGGGCTATACGGTCAGTGAACCATCAGGCAGCATTAGAGTTGCTACTTCTAGAGTTCGAAAAAGATCAGCCAATTAGAATGCTGTTCCTTCTGCCCTGCTACCTAGAATGTCCCCTCTATGGAGAGCAGGTGGGAACCATCTGTCTCCACTTGGTTCCTCAGCCCTGTCTACTCTGCTCTTGCCTACCCTGTGGCCCTGCTGCTTATGGACTGGCTCCACTGGTTGTTCGCTTGTCACCCGAAAATCTCAGCATTCTCCTCTGTCTCTCTCTTTCCATTTTCAGGTTGAGGACACATTATATTTTGTGGCAATTTTGAGGGAAGAGCTGGGAAAACTAATGATCCCAGGACAAAGTATATTGCATTGCATCTATTTTGGGAAGCTGAGAACCAGTCTCAAGTGAGAGCTAGCACTGAAGGTTGTCTCTGGTTTTGTGTGTGTTCCTTCTAATTGTTGCTGAAGTAATTAGGGTATAAGACAATCTTCTTTTAAGGTTGATATTTCAGATTCTGTTCTTGTTTTTAATAGTCCCAGAAGAAAATTCCATCTTGGTGGAAGGGTAAAGAACCACAATTTTGTCTTTGCAATTGTAAAAGCTGAAAACTGGGATCAGAAGATATTTAATTTATTTTTTAGATACAGAGAACTTAGTTTAATTGATCAGAAATGGTCATGATCACGGAAGAACTGTTTATCTTCTGAATCTATGCCAATAACTTAGCAAGATGGCACTCAGCACCTTGTGTAAGCTCTCTAAATTCCTCTAAAAAGGTTTCAGAAGAGCCATTCATAAAAGCCAAGACTTCATTGATTCTAGACACAAACTTAGCTAAAATTCCACTTTATTTGAATGTGGCCCTTCCAGCAGTATCCTGCCTGCCTTTTAGAGAGCTTCACACAAAGTATTCTTACATGCCATTGACAAACCATAGGTTCAAAAGAGCTGAGAGTTGAACCATCTGCTTGCTATCCAGGGCTGCAGAGCTGTCCTTTTATCCAGCCAACAGAGATTTAGGAGTAGTGTTTTCTAACCAGTACTTACAAAGTGCCTAACGCGGACACTGTAACTATTTATCTCCAGAGGCTCTGTGGGGAGCCAACCCAAACAGTTCTGCTCCCCTGAGCTTTGGCTCCAAAGCTGGAGTGTTAGGTGCTATTTTGGGTAGTCCGAATATAGCCTTAAGCAAGTGTTTATCATATTAGCAGGTAGCAAATGGTTAGAATTAATAATGGTACTAAGGAAAAGTTGCAGTATTTATAAGCTTTCAAAAGGCCACTATTAGCCTACTACAGTTTGAGTTTTAAAAACTCCCACATATTTAAAATATGCAAATATGGTCACACTTTCAATTGGGACTTTTGAGAGAGTGAGAAAAGAATGAAGAAAAGGATGGGATGTTTGAGTTAGTGTAGCCTGAGAGATAAACAACAGGGCAGATGTATCAGATATTACCTGCTTGACAACCAGAATGCTTGCCAGGTATCAAGAATGATGAATACACAACAGTTAGGGCAATTATTTTATTTATCAGCAAGGAAGCTTGCTGTGCTGTTCCATGTCAATAGGCTACTGATGTAACATAAAAGTGAATTTTGTTTTCATACATAGGAGGTGACATCTCCAGTGCTTCTGCAACGAAGAAGCAACAACAACAGGAGACAGCTGTAGGCTGTGAGTATCAGGGCTTCAAGTAATGCGATGGTCTGAACAGGTCTTCACATCATAGAGCCTGCTTCTACAGTAGAGATAGGTCAGGGGGACACAGGGACCTGCCATGAAAAGCTACTCCCAGGAGCTACACTCTTCTCTCCTACTCAGAAACCTCCACAACACAGACATCTTCAGACACTCCTGAGGCTGGTCGCTGAAAGCTGAAAGCACACCACAAACCATCCCTATGGTGTATGTGATTTAGTTTCTGTGCCTGAGAAAGTTCCCCATTATAGAGGTGCAACCTGCACGTCTATTGACAGGGCTGCAAAAGTCCTCAGGACAAAGGAAGCTCAGAGAGCACCTCTTTCTTATGGGAAACATATATATGAACCAGACTTAGAACTTTCCTAAAACTGAAGTTACTCAGGTCTGAGGTTTTGCTTTGGGCCTCTCTCAGTGTTGACTTTCTCTTGAATTTGAACTGTCTAGGTCAACATGAGATTTTTAAACCCTTGAGAGCATGTATTTTTAGTTACTGAAGGAGAGAGTTTTGATTTGTTTTTATGAAAAAAAGTAGCATAAGGATAGGTTTAAAGCTATCTGTCCAGTTACTGTCCTTAGCCACTATTGCAAATGTATTAATTCTTGGTTTACTCACTTTTATCAGCCTTTCTGATGACCTATTAGCAAACAAGCTGTTCCTTCACAGACTGGCATCTATTTGCTCAGCAAATAAAGATGACAGGACTTTTTCCTGAAATTCAGCTCAAAATGCAAGAGGTTTCAGGAATCTCCATTTTTAAAAGTCAATTTCGGTTCCATTGTGTTTATTATTATTTTACTCTTATAATTATTGTTACTAATAATCAGTAGGAGTATGAATATAATAGCAGTATCATCAGGAAGATTGGTAACTTTATTGAAATATATTAATATTTTAAATATTGTGTTTTATTTTAAGAACACCTGGGGACCCCAGATAGGTTGAGACCCCACTGCGTGGAATGTTAAGTAGTCAAACATCAAATTCTGATTCCTGCTACAAGAATCTTGTGACCTTTGCTTAGGTTTTGTTTGACAAAATATGTAAGTTAACAACAAACTCTCATTATGAATTTTTTTTCAATGGAGGCAACCTATTTATCTTGAAAAGCATCTTATTTCATTGGAGGTAGGATAAATGTCAAATGGAGGACAAAACTCTAAGCTGTTCCTTTACAAAAATGCTACTGGCAAAGATAGGAAAGGCTTTCACAGAACTGCTAGGTGTGGTATTCTAGATGGGTCCTGGCAGATGTGTCCAGCATCACCTACCTTTGTGGCTGGGGCTGCAGCAGAGCAGGGACACCACCAGCTCTTCTCTTTGCTGTCATGTGAAGCAGAAGCAGCAGAAGGACACTGTTACAACGCCTCCACTTCCCTGAGCAACCCAGGAGCAGGGGAAGAGTCTGATTCTGTTCTCTGAAGTAATCTTCAGCTCCATCTGTTTCCAAGAGCTACAGGTTCCCCCTTCATTCCCCTCCCCATATTTGGTTGCAATTTTTTGTGGCCAATATTTAACAATTGAGTAATAGAGTTTTGAGCTGACTCCAATATTCTGCAAATCTGACTTAAATTAGTTGAACAGATGTGATGGAAATCTTTTCTTTGAGAGATACACAAAATGTTGTGGGCAGTAATGTGTCACTCTTCTTCCAGTTGCTGTGGTTATTGCTCCCTCTGCTTTGCTATGGGACCTGAATGTTCCTCCAACTTGAATGCTATGATACTTAGTTTGTAGTGTCAGTCCAGTGGAACACTGAGATGTTTCACAGTGAGGAGCATCTCTGTTAGGGACTGAGGAAGACCTCCCCATAGTTCTCCCAGAACTCTCAGGCTGCAGCGCATGTCCTGGTCCCAACACAACGCTAGGTGCAGATCACTGTATATGCAGCATTTTCATTAGTTTCATTAGCTTCCTGCATCTCTGCCAGTGTATTTTTGCTGTTTAAAGCCAATCCATGAGTCTCACAACACTAAATGGTAGGTAAGTGCTCAGCCTTGTTTGCTACTTGGTCTCTTCTCCTTTTGTTTTGCCGTGTGCCACGTCGTAGCTACACTTAAGAGAGAGTTGATCTAATAAAAGCATTCCCTGTCTCTACTTATGTGGAGATTGAATAGAGGAATACTCTTCCCATACTTCAGCAGAATTTATCCCGTAGTTATTGGAATAATATCAGATTCCCCCTTGAACGAAGGAATTTGAGATGCATCTGAGTGGTTTTGTTGACAATCGGATGGTCACTGTGTGATTTTGTCCTGCAGTCCCATTGCGCCAACCTCTGTGGTGTCCTGGCAGCCCAAGTCCTTCTTACCGATGTCCTCTCTGAACTGCCTGCACTGCTGTTTGGCACACTGAGCAGTAAAACGACTTGATTTCTTTAATTTGAGTTTTATGGACTAGATTCATGCTGCTATTCCTAAAAGTACATTTTCCTGAGACAAATAGTAGAAAATGATAGCAGTGAAATGTCAAATTTAGAAGAAAGTGGGTGGAAACCTGAATTTTGTCACTTCAACTTACTGCTTCAGCTGGCACTAAATGGGAGTTTTCAGCTCTGCGCTTCCTCCCTCACCTCCTTCATGACAGAAGAGTGTGACTATGCCTAAATATGATGCTGTGACAGGGTCACGGTGAACTCCTCTTCCCGCAGTCCAGGTGGAACACAGTGTACGGAAGCGCCGTTGCACAAACATAAGCGCTTAACACTTGCAAATGTTACACCCAGCTACGGTTACAGGGGAAGGATTTCCATGATGCATTCCTCGTCTTCTGACATAATTGCAACAATTTATATGCATGCTGAGGTTGAGGCGGGGGAGTTTGGGTGAGCAGGAGATGTTTTAGGAAAAGCTGCTTCCTCTCATGCACCTTGCTAACCCCCGCATGCAGGGCATGTTGCAGCATGGGGCTGCCCTGCGCTGAGTGCTGGGACTCTGATGCTGTAACCTCACTGCCTTCTCTGTTTCCTCACTGCTTGAGAAGAGTGTTTACCTCTACGGCAAAGGTTTCATGTGTGGTTCGGAGAGAATGTGAAAGCCAATTTCGGAGTATTATATAAGCTGAAGCAGAGACATGCCAGGCCTTGTGGCTTGAGAGGATGGTGTAAGGAAAGGCTGGAACTCTGCTGAAAACTGGTAAGCGTAGCCACACCAAGTAGGTGGATACCCTGAAAGAATCACTTGGCAAGATGCCCTTCTATGGTTTGTGGTCCAGATGCAGGAGCCTGACTGGTGCCAACAGGTGGGAATTGCCATGTCCCGGGGGAGATCTGGTGTATATCCTCTCTGCAAGGTACTCATTCTACGTGCCATGAACCAAAACCTAACGTACTCCCAACTGTTTAATCACAAATCATACCTTGTGCCCTCATAGACAGGTCCTTCCAACTTTTGTCCAGGGTACACCCTGCCTGCCTTTCTTCATTCCCTCCTAAATGGCATGTGTTGTTTCTCTCACCACCTGGGCAGGCTAAGCTAAGTGTCTCAGTCAATACTGTAACTTGATTTCTGCCATACAGCATTGACAGAGCTGTAAAGGTCATGGTAACAACCCAGATCTCACAGCAAGGCACATGTTATGAACTAGACATGATGCCATTCTGTGAGATGTGTGGAGAAGTCTGGTCTGACACACTCCATCAGTTGTCCATCCTGCCCACTGCTAGTGGATCCTCAGCTACGACATATCTCTTTTTCTGGAGACTGGTCTTCAAGATAAATGTAGATCTATGGAAGGGAATTCAGAAGAGAGCCATACCATGGTCAGTGGTCTAGAAATCTTACGCTGTGAAGAAAATCTGAATGACAAGAGTGATTTAATGGAAACAAAAGAGTATTGAGAAGTGGAGGGGATAGCAACCTTCAGATACCTGTAAGGCTGATGCATAATGGAAGGAATCCATTTGTCTTCCATTTTCATGATGGGGAAGACAGGTTGGATCTAAACAGTGCCAACAAATATTGAGGTTACATCTAGTAGTGTGAATAGTGAGATACTGTAAGAAGTGGTGTGGGGAAACTCTGGATCTGGTATAGGTTGGACACACAGATGTATGCAGACAGGGGTAACCTTGTTTGGAGAAACTTAATCACTGGCCCTGTGACGCCGTGTGAGAAAAATGGCCAATATGACACAAAGTGTAGGGTTTCATAGGTGTGGGAAATGAAGAGAAACTGGACCACGGCGGAACACCACAGCACAGGGAGTAGCTTCGCATGCTCACATACAAGAAATGCTCTTTAAAAGCAGATGAAGATACGCCCCAGCTTTTCAAAGTCTTTTCTTCATTGTACCCTTAACAAGTTTTAGGAACATTACTGTGACTTCTGTGAAAAAAGCATATTGCAAGCCACTGTTTGTGTGTACTGAGCTGAACTTCTTCAAAATGTGGGTTGTGTGGACTCAGTGTTTCAGCTTACTCACATCTACTGAATCAGGGCCAGGAATAAATCAGATGAAGACCCAGTGTGGGCAATTTTTTGACCTTGTTTATGTAAGATTTGGCGCGGTTGGCTCTAAAGTCCATCTCACTGTGAGATCAGAATTTGTCTATTGGAAAGCAACGGTAGCAAGTTTTAGAAGGAGCCATCTGAGTGTTGGAGCTGAATGAAGTTCGTGATGAAACGACTCTATGCTGTATTTTATACGTTGTGATCAGCAGTGTAAATGGCCCCACTTTTACAGAAGTTGCTGGAGACAGTCCTCATAACCATGTCAGAATTTCCTCACCTGCCTCAAGTGTTTTACGTTGATGAGGAGACACGCGAGGAAGGAAAAAAAGCCAGCCAGACTCATCCATTCCCAAGAGGAGCACTGGGGAAATAAATATTGTTTTGTTAACATTACAAAGTTCTGCTGGCCGTTCCTCTGAGAACTTTTGCCTCTCGCACACTGTGACATGGATTCAAAATTTGGCAGGACGATAGTCTTGCATTAGGGAGGTACCTTTGTATCTATGTGGAAATCTGCTGCTGATTGCAAAACTCTCATCCTTTTATAAATAGCTGGCTCAGCAAGGCTTTGTGATGTACATCCATAAAGGCTTTGGTCCCTTCCACATGGTCATGCTGAGGAATGAATGAACAGGGATTCCCCCACAGTCTGAGTGTTGCCTTCGCTGCCACATTCACATCCAAACACAGATGCTGGGAGTAGCAATTGTGAGTTTCTTACAGTCTGAATGCTCTTGCAACGGGGGAGCAGGGGTAAGATTTGGAAGAGCTGAGTGAGAAGTCTCTTTAGGAAAACCTGAGCTAGGGGGCTGGATAGCCAATGGGAAGGCATCGAAGAGAGAAGCAGAGATTTACAAGGAATCACTGCATGCCTGAAAGGACGGTGCAGTTGTGGTGTGGCTGAGGTTGGAAAAAGGGTCACAGAAAGTGGCTTGTGATCGAGAAGAAAAGGCATTTATGAGCTGTGGATCTCACTGCTGGAGGAGAGTGTGCTTTCTCTCTCTTCCTTTGATCCATGAAAAAACACCACCATATGCCCCCTCCCTGCTCCCCCATGAAGCAGGAGTGACTTTTACTATTTTCCTAAAGGACAACATTAATAATCAAAATTTGGTATTTATATAGCAATGTAGTTGAAGAAGAGGTATTAGAACAGTGTAGGTACCACTATTGTTCGCCTTAAGATGAAACTGCAGACTCGTCAAAGGTCGCCAGGGATGGCATTAATGTCACATAACCATATACCTTCACCCGAACTAGGCACCTACTCTCTCTTAATAGGCAACAGAGAGTAATTAGTACTTGTTGAGACTTATTCACTTGACCTATTTTAGACACCTCCTTTGAGGTGAATCTCACCTTAGAATGACTTGATTCTCTGCAGTGCATACTAAGGGTACACTCTCCTCTGTAGAGTCTTGCAGTTAGATGTAATGAATCACACCTCTCTGCCAGGACTTGTACCAAAGACATGGCAGATATTGCCCTGAGCCTAAGCACCATGCTGGGTGGGATGAAATGTAGCAGTCCCTACAGTCCAGCTTTGCAGAAGGTGGTGGGTTCCTATTTCCTTGCCTGGTTGGAGGATGTCATTCAGGAGCAGGGAGGAACATATTCCACATCAGGCTTTTCCCTGAGAGCACCTGAGGTTCAGACATGGAGATCCACTCTCCTACTTCCCTTCTCCAGCCCTGTCCATCTCAAATTGCTCCTTGTCCAACATGAGACAGCCAAAATCCTAGAACAATACTGTATTTCCCACAGCTACCTCCGGGTACTATCAGACTCCAGACTGGTTTACTCCCTCTTCCACTCCTGGTCCTAGTTCGTACATCACACAAATTGAGATTGTAGGAAGCCCTGGCAGCAGCAATGCAGGTGGGACGCTTCCCTTGGGAGGGCTCAAGTCTTTGATTTTTCGGTAAGATAGATCTCTAACTCTCTGAACAATCACCTCTTGGCTAGGGGATTGCCTACACTGCTAAATTCAATTCAGTGTAAAGGTTCAGAGCAGGACTCAAGTACAATCACATTTACCACATGCCTAATTCAGTGGGCTGACTACACCAAGTCAAGATCATTCAGAAAAATAAAATTTAGCTATCTTGGTTCAAATGGCTTACAAATAATTTTCCAACCTACCAACTTCAGAAATATTGTGACTGGGGAATGGTGCTTGCTTTCTCTCTCTGAGTGCGTAAGAGGGGAAAGGGAAGTGGAGGCCAGTGTGAAGACTTGCACTCCTTGTTATTCTTACATTTGTTTGATATTTTCCATTAATTCCTGTGTTTAGTGTTTCAGTGCCTTTGTTTTGCTTTCCTCTCTTTCAGGGAGGCTGGTGGTAGGACTATATTATTATTAGGTTTGGCATTACTTGATTAATTTTTTTCTTCTCTGCCTCTGTGTGCTTGGGATTTGGTTTTTTCCTGCCTCTGCATTGTAATGTTATATTTGTTTTTATAGTCAGCACCTTGCTGTGCAGTTGCTTGAAGGAGAAGGAGAGCAGGCACGTTCCTTGGCTGTTGTTTTGTGAGACTTTTTTAGTTCCCCTCTGTGTGTTAGAAAGCTGGCCTGTGTCTGTCTCCCGGCTTTTTCCTCCTCCTCCATCCCCTGTGGATGGACACGAACTAGTCCTCTCTCTTAAGACTGTACCAATGTTAGGGTTTTCAGGTCAGATTGAACAGACTGAGAATAATGGTTGCTGAGGAAAATGTTCATCTGAGAAATGCCAACAAGTGCCACCCCACAGCAGTTTGTAAGTACTGGAAACAGCTTTGACTCTGGCGAGGCAAAAATACCTGTGACATGTTGTCATTATTCACTCCAGCCGAAATGATTTATGAGCAACCACAGCCAGCTAGAAGCTGCTTTTTAGGGGTTAAACAAATGAATTTGCTCAGCTCAGTTGTTGCAGCTTTGGTCTTGCAGGGCTTGAGGGGAAGGCTGTTGCCTGCATTTCCCATACCCACAGTGAAGCACGACCACCTCATCTCCAAGTGAAACCAGCTTTTTTTGGCTTTGCATTCATTTCACACTACAGAACATATTCCCTCTACTAGCCCAGCCTTTGGGTCTTTGTTCAGACAGACTTCCACTGACGGCAGTAGGAGCCTTTTTGCATAGAGAGTGGGTGATAGAACCTCCCACTTGCAAACCTCCCAGTGGATTGGTGCCAACCTCCTTCATAAATCTTGGCTCTTCTCCCCTCCCCTGGAAAAGCAGCCTCCCTTCAGACCTCCTGAGCGCTGCTGGGGGCTGAGCCTACCCTCAGCCTCCAAACGAGTTGCATCAGCACTGGTATAACCCTGCTTGTCATTAGCATCAGGGGGACTGCCAAGGTTGTCTACCTCTAGGCACTCTGACTGCTGTGCTGTCTAGACCAGCTCTGAGCAAAGGCAGGACAGAGGGGAAAGAAATTATTACCACAGGAGCAAAACTTCCTGGATTTACAAATCCATCTGCCTACTCAGATGACCCTAATCAACATAACATCTGGATAATTAAATCCTATTTCTGACTTATCTTTTTCTCAACCCACCTTAAACTCCTTGCCTTTCTTGATTTCACTTATTTGCCTATCAGTTTTCATCTGGCTGTATAAAGTATTTGGGAATACAATTTTTAGAAGGTGAAGTGCATATTGTCCCCTGAAGGGAGGGAGCTTTGGAAGGCAGGATGGCAGCCAGCTCTTTCCTGGCAGTCATGGGAATACTGACGTGGAGCTGTGAGTCGGTGGGTGGGCGTAGTGCAGCTGCCTCCTTAGGCTGGGTCCAGCTCGTCTGCAAATCCAGGTGCAAGGAGGAAGCTGAGGGTGACCGATTCTTCCTCTGTGCCACAGTCAAGCCACATCGCTCCGTCCAG
The DNA here is from genome assembly GCA_013389965.1 of Todus mexicanus. Lineage (NCBI taxonomy): Eukaryota > Metazoa > Chordata > Aves > Coraciiformes > Todidae > Todus > Todus mexicanus. Next base: position 10,400 of record WEIS01039059.1, on the reverse strand, counting down.
TTCCTTTCGGATAACAAGCTGGCATGTGTGCTTTGGTGTAACAGATACAAAGCCAAAGCAAACAACAATTTTCAGAAAAAGTTCTTTGCATCGTGAGCATGAGTGGCACAGATTTATCTCCCATTTGTCCCAAGCTGTATGTGTCAGATGTGGTTTCCATATGGCATCTATATCTCTTGGTACACCCACACTGGATGTATGTGTTGGTATACCAGTCGCTGTGCTGAGCCACAGACAAATGTTTAGCATTCCTTAGTCAACTGGAAATTCTATGTGTGTACGGGGGGTGTGTGTGGGTGAAGCCCAAGGAATATAAAAACAGGCATATGGCATTTTTTAACTCATTGCAGCGATAAAAAGGAGAAATAAATATAAGGCAACACTCTAAAATAGCATCAACGTTTTTGAAGTAAACCCACTAGTGAGAAAAACTGAAGCGGAGGCTGCTACATCAGCGTACAGCTCCAAGCCTAGCACCTTGCCCCTGTATTTTTTGGTTCTCCATCTACGGCAAGATTTCAGGCTGTGGTCCCTCAAATAGAGGCTTTTGGACCTTCAGCTCTTCCTGTCACGCTGGCATGACCATGGCTTGGACACTCCAAAATGCACTTTATCAGTCTTCGAAAGCGTGTGGACATCTCTGTTTCAGTTTACCAAATGGGGGTTTTACTAAGTTGAGCACCAGGCCAACACATTTGTCCTAGGAAGATGCCTGCTGCATACATGCTGTAGACCTGATTCAGTTGTCTAAACCCAAATACCTAGCGCCATCTGAGGCACTCCCGTGTGCATGGCATAGCCTCTGGCTGCCTCTCCAGTAAGGTATGTTTGTCCCCATGCTGGTGCTTCAGATGTTGTAGGCAGCTAGAAACAGCACGATTCACCTGTGCTTTGGCAAATGAATCAAGCTCTCAGCCTTGCACTAGCAGCTTGTGCTAGTGGAGAGGCTGAAGCTTATAAAATATTCCAGTGAAGTAATGGTCCATGAGTGTTTTATACTGACGGCCTTCAGTGCAAACAAGAAGGCAGAAGGCTACTGAAGAGACAGGACTGGTCCCTTGCATGACAGTGTGAATTTTTCCTTATCACACAAGAAATTCTGGGTAGATGTGCTGGTAGTCACAGCACTGCAGAGCTACCTCCTCTGCCTGCAGATACCTCATTTCCCACCCCCACTTGGAAATACCTTCATCGCATATCTTAGTAAGATTCCTCATGGTGTGGTCTTGGATCAAACACATTGAAATATGGGGAAATTCCTCTCTCCTCCAGCATGAACTGGGAGAGACTTCTTATAGATGATGAAATGGAAATAGCCTGAGAATGATGGGGGAATTCCAAGGTGAAAACATCCCTGTGGGGTTCATGGAACTTCTGATTTGCCATGGCAGTAACACTGGCTGCAGATGCCCCAGCGACACTTGCACAGCGCTGGGGCATCCACAGACAATGCCACTGCCAGCGCCACTGCCAGCAGGCAGAAACATGGTCAGGTTTCTTTGCCTGTCCTGTGCAATTAATGGCAGGGTCTGGGAGGTGCTCTTCTGACAAATGCAACAGTAACACTTGCTAGAACAGCCCAGCCCAAGGCGCAGCTGCTGCTGCACAGAGCAATCCTGAAGACCAGCTGTATATGTTTAGGAAGTGAACCTTGATCTGTGGGAGACTCCTGCCTTTTTGAAAGGACAATCTTCTGGGTCTTCCCCTTCAAAGGGAATGGCCTTTTCTGAGCTCTTTCTGCTCTTTGGTTGCCCAAAGATCTTTATCCGATACTACTCTAGGGAGTACTTGTGCCATCTTGGGTTTCACTGGCTCAGAGCTAGCAGGGGGGAGAAAACTTAGAACAACAGCCCTTTATCCTAGGAAATATTAAATATATTTTATTCCTTTGGAGCAGGTGAAGCTGCTGGTGTTTGCTCAGTGGATTTGAAATAGCAAAGGGAAACTGTTTTAGCTTCTGTCCTGAAGTTGTTTTTCTAGGCAGAGTTGGAGGTTCAGATATGGGATGACTATGTGAGGAAATAGGCAGCCCATGTAATAAAGCACTGGCCTGTGTTATGGTAAATGCAAAATGACTAAGAGGCAAGAGGAAATAGACTCTGGCATCTGTCTTTATTTATTTTTGAAATTCTTGGGGGAAAAAAATAAAAAGACAATAAGAGGCAAGTGATTTGTCTGTCTTGGGGAAAATGGGGGTATATTACTCACTAAGATTCTGTTGCTGGGCAAGAAGCCAAACCCTGCATGCTTTCCACCATCTGAGTAGGGTAGCAAGCTCCCAGAAACTTGCTGCCCAGGGCACTTTTTTCCCCATGTGTGTGGGAAATTGGAGGAGAAAAGAAAGAACACATGAGAGATAAAGGATACATGGGTGAGCTTGGGCCCTGATGTCAGTGAAACCCCTGGGGCCAGCGTGCATTGTCCCTGGCTAGCCATGAGGGCTAGAGCTGAGCAGGGCTAGCCACATGTGAGCTGCTAATGCATGTGTTTCCCTCCCCAGCTGGAACCCACGCTGTTCAGACTGCCAGCATCTCTACTTTGGCTGGCCCAGCACTGTGGCCTGAGAGAAGGAAGCTTCTAAATGACAGCGTGGTCACGTAACCAAGAGCAGATGAGTGCATGTGGGTGTGATTACACAGCACTGCAAAAGGAGACTGAAGATGGAAACATGCTTACGTCTTAAGTGAGGGCAAAGAACCGAAACCTTAACTAATTGTTACTCTGTGAAGCTATGACTTCGAATGTGTCAATGAGTTGATGGGCCCATATAGACCTCTTTATTGGTGAAATGTTTAAATGCTTTTTCTAGTTTTGTGATATGCGATTTGATCCTTTGCAAGCAGCTGAAACATTTGAAATTCTCAAAGCAAACGTGAGACTCAAGTGCAATACCGCTCAACAGTGCCATAGCAAGTTACTTCAAGTCGTTGAAGGTAACTGATCACGAGCACACTTTCAGCCTTTGACAAATACAAGCTGTTTTGATTGTCTGGTCTTAGCTCAGAATGGAATAGAATTCAATCAGACGACTTTGCATGTGTCATTGGCCGAAGGGACCAATCTAACTGATAACACATAGGTGGTGACTTGATATAGAGCCTGGTCCCATGGCTTCCGCTCTTTAATTTTGTGTGAAATATTAGATGCTTCCTTCATTTTTATGCAATCCCCTGCATCAGCCCAAGTTCATTCACTAAGTAGGAAAACATTGGTGAACCCATGGGGAAATCTGCTTCTGAGTTTTGAGTTGGTAAGGATGGACCAAGCAATGTTCTGTCATGGTGGTTACAGAATGCAGTCTGAACTTCAGTGTATCCTGAAATGTTTTCTTGAAGGATCTGATCTTTGCAAAAATGCACTGCTGACAGCTTGGTATAGAGCACAAATCCATTCACTACAAAAAAACCTAACAGACCAACACTCAACGTAGTTATTTTTCAAAGAATGGTATTCCTAGTGGGAATATTTCTCACATGCCGGCAATTCTGTATTTTGCTGGAGCAGCTCCAAGGACAGACAAGTTAATGCCCTGTGTAGTCTGTTTTCATATTGAGCAAACCCTGCTGAGATGCTGGAAAATAGTGATTTAAACTGATAAGCTTGCAAAAGACAGCTGACTCATCTAGTGCCATGAAACAAGGATTCCCACACTGATACACCTGAAAGTGTTGAACTTGTTCATGCCCGGTCCCCTACCCTTCTCCTGGAGGTGTTGGGGAATCACCAGATGCTTCTGTTTGGCCAGGGTAGAGCTGCTACCTTTGTATCACAATGCACATTCTTTCTTCTAACTGATTGTTCCTGAACAGATGAAAATGGCCTGAAATACAGTGTTGGTGATATGTTTGCAGGGTCAGATAGGACAAGATAGTCCTGCAAGCTCCACACCTACTTTGGATGAGAGCAGGATCATGGTGGGTGACATTATTTAATTTTACATTTTAGCAAGGATTAGAGTGGCATTTGCGGGCCAAACATGTGGAAGGACTTAATTCAGGATATGTTCCATTAAGAATACTAGATTGCTGCTTTGAAACTAGTCCCAGAAAACACTGCTCTCACCTTATGCTCCACCAGGAAAAGAGCTATATGTAAAAATGTTGGCTTGGATCTTGCCTGAAGCACAGTCTGAAGGTTAGCAAGAGGGAGCTCTCTGTAGCTGCCAATGCCTGTGCTTTTTTCTTGACCTGACTGGAGCAGACTAACTACTCCCATGGCAGGGAACTGATGGACAATGTCTGAGAATGTGGTCAAAGCTGGGCTTTGATTTGCAGATAACCAAAATGGTGACTGTTGTATCTTACATCAGTATGTGGAGCTTGATGGACATGGCCAGGCCCAGCAACTTTCATGTTCCTTGTGCTCTGGCTTCTCTTCAGAATAGGAAGCTTTCCAGCAGGTGTAGTCAGGCTGTGATCTCCTCACTAGGAACTGGTCTTGCTCCTTTCTCAGGAAGTTGCTTAAGCGGAGGGCCAGTGAAGTCTCTTTGTCACCCATGAATGTGACAGTGTCGTCTTAGTTTATGCGCTGCGAGTTCATCTGGAGTCTTGGCACTTGGAAAGGAAGAAAAGCAAGACTGTGTATCAGGGCGTCTTAAAAAGGTTTTCCAGAGAGGATTACCTTTTTTCAGAAAGTGTGTAAAGAGTGTTTGGACACTTCTTTTTAGGCCAACACCCAGCTTCTTCTGACATGCCCTTTGGAAGTTCTTCCTGTGAAATTATGGTTTCAGGTAAATTACAATCTTCAGAAAACCTGGAGATTTTCTGCTAGAAATGTCACTGGCTGTTTTCCTAATTAGATATACATTTAAGTGCTTTCCCCTCATAGCTTCACAATCCAGAGCGAAGCTAACAAAAGCTAGGGATGGAAGAGACCAAAAGCCTAATGTCTGTGAGAGGAAAAGCTACACAATTGACAGAAGAAGGAATTTTTACTTGGAAAATATTCTGTGATTGGAAACTTTTGCCTTCAACTTTTTGCATTAAACTGTATGCAGATTGTCTTACGGACAGAAAAAATCCCATGGTTTTATGCTTAAGTATCAGTCTCCTCCGCTTGGAGAGAACAGCACTTGCCTAATAAAGAGCGGATGGGTGCTTACCAGGTTACCTGCATCTTCCCTGACAATACCTGGTTGTCACCAGCTGACTGCCCTTGTACATCTGCTGGGCAGCTGGCAGGCTGGCAGACCCTGCACAGAGGGTTGCTCTACCTACCATACACACCTTACTTTTGAGATCTTCGGGAAGAGAAAAGGGGAAATTAACCCCCCAAAAGCAAAGCCTGAAATTAGACATAAGAGATAAAAATGGACTTGTTTGTAAATGTGGTGAGAGTTTGTAAAGGAGTCAGAGGCCAAGAGCTTAACTATCTGTGGACACACGTAGAGGGGAACCCAGAGCGAAGGAGGCTGCTCTTGCTCCAGACCTGCACTGTTCCCACAAAATACTCACAGCTTGGAAAGTCCCCAAAGTAATCCATGTATGAAAAATCAAAAATAGCCTGTCTTTATAATGACCTGTTGAAAGGGAGAAAAAATGGCTCTGTTTTCTAAGGTCTCTCTCTAAGTCATCTGCATATCAAGGTATAAGAATATTGATGCTATTTGGACCCAAACTCTCCTCACTGTGATGTAAATGCAAAGTGCTTTTCCTTTACTTTTTTGTATGCTCTTACCTGTAACAACTCCCCAGCACTTTCTGCATGAGAGGATTAGGTTATTTTCTAAGTACTTTGTTGTAAATACAGGACCCTCTGTCATGTTATCCAAGAGAAAACGGAAAATCATACACTCTGCAGTCATCTCTGGTCCTGTTTTGCCTGTTAAATCCAAAGAGTAAGGTGTTTCCACAGTTCATACACATGGCAGAATCTTCTTACAACCTCTGGCTTGGATTATGTTTATGTGAGGACAGGGAGCAATGTTACTAGTGTCTGAGGGGCTTGGGAGATCCTTCATGGTTGTCTTCTCTGGGTAGGATGGCAACAACGTCATTGCTAAACTCTGACCCAGTAAATTCACCTCCTCGGTGACAGACATTAATTAAGAGCCAAACCCAGTCTACAGCCATTTGGGACAATGACTAAACTTCTGCAGAACAGTCTGTTGACACTTGAAAGGGGATGAGCAAAGCCAGTCACCTGCGTCCTGAGCTTTGATGTTGCCGTGGTGTGCCTGGCACACTGTGTGGTGTGGTATAGAAAACACCCAGCAGCCCATGGCATTAGACTGTGACCCTCCAACAAGGACCTTTTGGCTGCAGGCCCCTATGGGACATATTCTTTGGCTGTAGCTGGCTGACAGAGGCTCCAACATCTTCACCTACCTGGTTTAGGAGTTATGGAGAACAACAGAGGTCCCAGTGCTTTGCTGCAAGCAGTAAAGGACATGCCTTGCCTTGGGGTACCTTGGCATTAGGGTGGCAAATGACAGTGAGTGCCGTACAAAGGATTTCATGCAACTGCCTCTGCCTCCGTGAAAAGCAGTAGCTGCTGGCAAACGTTTTGTCTTGAATCTGTTTTTGAGTATATTATAATATACACATACTTGAGGCTTTTAGTTCAGTTTTCTTCCGGATATTGGAACATCTGTTTAAAAAAATGCACAAGAAGAGGGGAATATCTATTTCAATGTTAATACTGAGCACACTGGGAGTGTATGTGCACAGATTTAAATTATCTAGAAGAATAGGACACAAGGGAGGTTCTGAGAGGTTTAAATGCTGCTGTTTGGATTCACTTGCTGATCTGTTACCAAATGCACTGAAAAAAACTGGAATAGGATAAAATGGGAATTTGATCAATTACCTGTCTTTGTAGACAGAACTGAAGATCCCTGTGCTTCAAGAAATAGAGGACTGCCTTTGAGGAACAACCCGTTTGAAAATAATACAATAGGACATTGTTTCATGGTGATGGGATGCAGATGTGGGTGGAGATTATGGATAAGGAGGTCACATCAATAAACAGCCAGCTGATTGCATATTATTTTTTCAGTCTCTTGTTGGTGTCTCTAGTCAAACTAGCAGTGGGGTTTATGTGTCACTGTGTGCACAGAACAGAAATGCTCAGCTGAAGCCTCAAAATATTGTTGAGGAAACCTAGACACCATAGGGGATCAGTCTTCTGACAGGTTGCTAAAACACTGCTGGCTTCTGAATGTTTTCACCAGTGAATATCATTCAAGTCACTCATCTGCAGAAATCCACAAGATCTCAAATTGAGGAAGGTCCTCTGCCCTGGAGGGATTTCCTTTTATTACTGTGCTTCTGTAGATGAAAAATGTTCTCAGAATTAACAGTAGTTGATACAAGATTTTGATTTTTGAGATGCCTATGGATTATAATCCAGCTCCAGCTGCTATTCCTGGAGGGTTTGTTCCAACTTTCTGCACCACCGGAGAGGGCTAACCATTAATTCCCGCACTCATGCTCTCTACATTACAGCTTGTGTGTTTCAATCCATGCTGGGGGTGGGAAAGGCAGGATGTAACTGAAAGCAGCTGATGATGACAGAATTCTGGAGTTGTTTTCTTAATCAGTTAGGACTGACTTTGAAGGTGAGTGTTTCTGTGTGTCTTTCTGTCCTGAGTCATTTTTATGTCACGACAAGCTTACTCCAGGATATGTCTTCACCAGACAAACCAATGACAATGCTGAAATCAGCACAGTTCTGTTCATGATGAGGAACAAGGGTGGGTTCTCACAGGCACCTATCCCTTATCTCTGCAGTTAGTATAGAGGTAGAGCAACCTTAACATCTGGACTCCCAGAAGATGTGTGATCTAAATATTTATGTACCTATTTCTTCCTTCTTCCACCTTCAAACGTTGATGAAGCCATGTGCTATTTTGTCCTCATAAAGTGTCCTAGAAGGGTGCAACATAGTTGGGAAGACAAAACACTGGAGCCCAAAATGTGGATCTTGATGCTTCTGCTCAGATGCTATGAATGTGTTTGCCTGTTTTCAAAGAGCACGAGAGGCTTCTGCAGACTGAGGGCTGCCTGAAGGGACAGTGTCCAGTGGCACAGGAGTGCTCCTATCTGCACTAGAGCTGGTGGGTCTTCACCCTGTTGCCGTTCAGGGAAGGACACTACAAGCTGAACAAGGAGAACCATGCAGCTACCCAGCAATACCCACATTGTGTATTAAGGGAGGTGAGGGCAGGCTAGGAAAGGGATCCCAGCCTGAATGTCTGATATCTGCACTTCATGCTATGCCACTTTACAGGCTAGAGGAGCTGGGCAGACCAATTCCTGGCAGCAGACAGGTCCTTGATAACCTACAGGTCAGGTGCAAGGAAGGCATATAGCTTAAAAACAGAGAAGGCTGTAGCAACTGCTGGTGTGCTCCATTGAATTCCTGCTTATGAAACCTCCTTCTGCATCCTCTGGGTTTTTTTCTGAACTGAACTCTATTGTACTGACCATTCATTGTAACCACTTAAACCAGTAACATTTGCTCTAAGAATAAAAGAAAACTTAACAGTTAAATCACCCCTTCTCTTTTAAATAGAGGTAGTTTGTTTTTCCGAGAAATTTTAGTTATCTGTATTGGAAAAAAAAACCCCAACCAACAAACAAGAGCAAATTGCGCAAGACATCCCAAAGGAATATGAATCTAAGCTTGGTGCTTGGTGGCTGCAACATATTTTACACAAAACTTATTAGAAAAATTCTCAGAGTGTTTTTAAAAATAGCATTTTCCCAGTATTTTTTTTCATATGCCTTGCTTTCGAAGAGTCAAGCATTTTTCGCCTTCAGGCTGATTATCCCAGTCTGGCAGGGAACAATAGTTTATGGACAGTAAAAATGTTAGCTCAAAACATCTATCAAAGATTTATATAAATATATAATAAGATTACAGTTTTATGGTCTACTCAGTTTGACACCTGACAAAGTGTCTTCCTTGTAATAAAAATAGACTCATAATTAATTTAGATAATGACTATTCTATTTTGGAAATTTCTAGGGGCGAAATGAGTTGTAAAGCAAAGAATTTGCATCTTTCACTCATGTCTGATCTCAGCTCTGAGATCTCAGGATTCATCCTAGTGTTGATTAGTACTTTGTGCATAGTGGATTACTGGATATTGAGTACTACCTGACTTCTGGGGTATTGCGAGATACTGAATCACATCAAAGGAATACTTGGCAGCTTATTTTACTCTATATTTGCTTTAAATATCAATGATTTCAAGCTGGCCAGACTGAAATTCAGCACAAATGTCATGCCAGTGATATACTGCAGAAAGAGCATGTGAGACAGTCAGAATCAAGCTGTTTACCGCGTGTTGCTTTACTATGCAAGCGTCTGCCTTTTGCCTCCATATCTACAGAGCATACACCTACAACTCGATTAATCTACACAAATATTTCTGTTGATTTCTTATATATGCATATACCAACACGTAAACATATGTTTTTCTATAATTAGATGTGTATAGATGTGTATAGGTATGTGTTTACTTATAAATGTACGCAACACATACGCGTAATATTAGTTAAATATACGAACTTCATAACTGGTAATATGTTTACGGATGCAATCGTTATTACTGTAGTGAAGCATAATTGCTTTTTCAGGAGACAATACTTTCTAATAAACTTACCTCTCTCTACCATTTCTACTTAACAACCCCTTAAAAAAACATGTTTAGGAAGTTCTGCTGAAGCCCAACCCGTTGCATAAGAGAAAAGCACAGCTTCTGGCTGAAACCATGTTTCTGGTGCGTGTTGTTGAACTGGGAATTATATCACAGTAAGTGGTGACCAAAACTTCACATTCCAGGCATAGCAAACCTTCCCATTGGTGGCAAAGAAGCTGAGGAAAAAACCAAGAGGGAATAGGGGGAAATAGCTTCAAACTAGAACAAATTGCTGGATGACTCCATTGTCAAAAGGTCACATTCTTTCTTTAGGCAAACCTGCGCAGCTCTGCTGAGGTCAGAAGAAGGAGTATGAGGAAGAGGAAGGAAATATTCCTTCCTGTATGACCTCTGGGTGCTGCTGCTTGACCTGAGTAGAGCACAGAAGGGAAGAATTGGAAGGGAGCATACACAGCACACTCAAGTGGAGAATTTTCTGAGACATTTTTAGCCTTTCATAGAAATGCTGGTTGGGAGGGACTGCCTAAGCTCATCTAGTCCAGCTGCCTGTCTAAAGCAGGACTATCACTGCTACTAATATAGGTTGCCTGTGGCTTTCTCCATCCAAGCCTTAACAACTGGCTAAGATGGAGACCCCCAAACTTGCCTCTGTAGCCTGCTCCAGTGCTGCATGCCTTGTCTAGTTGATAAAGCCTTTATAAAGTCCTGCTTGAACCTCCCAAGCTGTAATTTTAGGTTTTGGCCCTCTGCTATAAAATCTGCTACAAGTAAAAACATTTTTTCTCCATCATCT
>WEIS01039054.1:0-15469 GCA_013389965.1 Todus mexicanus | reverse complement strand
AATTCCCTAGCCCCTCTATCTAAAAAGCTAAAATGAACCTTTTTCACCATTCTCTGCTGCTGCTTTAGCCTCTCAGTCTCCTGCATTGGTTCTGCATTCAAGACCTTTGAAATATACCAGCAGGGAAGGCCCTAATGGTATTTCCAAACCTTTGGTTTTTCGCACGTAAGCATAGTTAGAGATCACATAGGGAAACCCTTCAGTGCAAGGGCCTTGCATTGTTCAAGCTCTTGTTGGTTAGAGATGACCACAACTCTTTGCACCTTCCCTCTTTCCCCACTCATTCACCAGTTCCACCATCTTTAGACTCTATCTCCATAGTAGAAAGCTGGTTTTATACATCTGTACACCTGCATGAAGCTCCTGATCTAGTGTCCTCAAGCACAGTGGCAACAGCTGGTAATGATCACCTCGCTGAGGCAAGGATGGGACTGCCAATTTTTTTCACCTGAAGACTGAGCCCTCTGCACCACTTAGTTAAAACAACCAGCACTGGCATTCACCAGTGAGATTGTCAGTGTTGGAGAAATAAGAAAACCTAATGATGAGTGAACCACCTGCAGATGATGCACTTTGATTCCTCCTGATTGAACAAATGTGCAAGTGAAAGCCTGTTGGAGCCACCCAGCTCTCATCACCAAGACAAAACACTGAGAAATAACAGGAGGGGCTGGAATTGTTTTCTTATGGAATCAGGCAATCACTGAGCAATAACCTCAGAAACCAAACTCAACCTACACTGCCTGAAGATATTCTTCCCCATCGGTGACACATGGAAAACCAAGTGAGGACTAGGATAAACCCCATATTTTCCTCCAAAAAATTGCTCTAGGCATTTGGTTTTCTGGAAGATGAACTCTGTTTTTTAGTATCAACTTTATCTTCTAACTTCTCCAGAAGTTCAAAAGTGGGAGAAGCTGCTGAGTGTCCGAAAGAGCCTGATTTCTCCCAGTCGCTGAACCACACAAAGATTTTTGGTATAGCTCCAGCTGAAGAAATCTCTCAGGCTGGAGACCACCACAGAGGCATCATGCACAGAAACAGTCTCCAAATGTACCTCTCTGGGTGAGCTTCTGTTCATTATTTTCTGGGCTAGCCACAATGAATTCATATACACATATAGTGCAATAATAACATCAACCTGATAATGACTAGGGAGAGGATAAAAAAATATGGGCTTTATCAAAAAAAATGATCTCTTTTAACAACAAATTGTAACTAATTAGACTTTGAATGGGAAATCAAATGAAAGTGCATGAAGGCTCAATTTTCCATACAGCTGACAATCTGACCTTTTTAGGAGTGGGAAAGAAAATTATTTTTAATTAACATGACTAATCATTTCCTGTCATTTTCAGATAACTGGCTTTGTCAAAAAAATGAGCTGTTTTGGGGAAAAACTGGGGGGGTGACAGTGGCAGCTCCACTGGCACGTTTAACCTTTTAGATTCTGCCTGCAAAGGGAATTTTGAATCCTCGTTACTGCGGTGAAGAGGCTTTATATGGAAATTTGGTGCCCTCCTCCTCTTCCTTTCCATATGGCTCATAGAAATTCATACATAGGGAAAAAACTCTATTTGTCACACTGCTAGACTTCCTTCACTTTGAAACAGTCCTTTATTAAAAAACGCAGAGGAGACAGTTTAGCTAATAGACTGTTTTCTGGTACATCTTGAGGTCACTCACATGATCTAGGACACAGGGTCAAATCTTGGAGTTTTTAATAACATCTGCTCAAGCTAGCAGTGAATTTGGCTTGCGAGCACAGCCAACTTTTATTCTGACTAAACGGCGGGCAATTGAAGGTGGTCAGACTGAGTGCTGTAGAAAGCGTTTCATTGTACCTGCTTCCCTGAAACGTGGAAATCTGTAATAGAAATTTTAGGCCATGAGATATGACTTCAGTCTCTTTTAAGCAGCAATGAAACCTGGTGTATTGGAGGCGTTCCTAGGCAAGCAGCGTAAGGTTTTAATGTGTGCTTCAAGGGATGGGCAGAGCGATGGGAGAGAGACCAAAGGAAAGCAGGAAGATCAAATATCTCCTAAACATGACCTGCAAGCAAAGACTGAACAGCCTGGGATCGTTCAGCTGAGAGAAGAGAAAATTCAGTGGGGAACTTAAGTTTTGAATAACATTAAAAGGGCACTTAGGAAAGCTATAATCTCTCCTCTGCTTTCGGAGTTAGTAGGTTAAGTAGAAATAGGAATAAATTGCAGCAGGAAAGACATAGAATAGATATCAGGAAAAGCTTTCAAGTGATGAAGAGAGCAAAGCACCAGAAATACAGCAGAGTCCTTGTTTCTGGTAGTCTTTAAATGGGACAAATATCTGTCAGGGATGACACAAAGACAGTTCATCTTGCCCTGGGGCAGGGAAATGGATCTGCTACTCTGCTGAAGTCCCTTCCAGGTGTCATGTTCATAATTGTGTAAGAGAGGAAACATCCCTGTTTGATATCAGCAGTACTGGATAAAAGCTCTCATTTTAGAGCAGGTTTTGAAATAGAAGGAAGACATGAGCATATGCAAAGTGAGCAGCAATGGACATTAAATACAAATACAGGCACACACACACAAAAAAGACCCTGGTTAAGCAACTGAGTCAATATTAACAGATGCTTTACTCAAGCAAGGAGCTGCTGATTGTAGCGTGGTGCTTGCTTGTGCAGTGCACTGCTGGGTCACGATGCCCAGTGGTTTCTCAGGCTCTGAGGTGGTTGCTGACGCAGCCATCAACTGATTCCTCATATATCAGTTTGCTTGACTTGATATGGTTTGTTATCTTTTGGTCAGCACGGATCATGAGACCAAGCTGACGGCACTCACTTATGTGTCTCTTGAAATGACAGTGATGGTGTTCACTGACATAGGGAAGGAACAGCCCAGCCTGTTGCTTCCCTCAAAAATCTATTTTCTTCAGAAAAATTGAACTCATGGCAGGGAATGGAAGAATCTACTTAACCTCTACCACCAAAAATAAAATCAGAGAGATTAGAGTTTAAACCAAATTTGTACCCTACATAAAAGAAATATATCTGACTAACTTTTTCTAACCTGCTCTCTCTCCTGCTGCTCCCACTTACAAAGCACTCCAGTTTCAGGATGGGGAACAAGCAGTGTGCATTCCTAAACTATGTAACATTAGCAACTCCTGTCCCTTCCACTTCTTTAGCTGACATATTCCATCGTCACACAGTCCCCTATTTCTTTAATATCAAAACCATGCAGTCATTTCTATTCATGAAGCAGATCAGAACAAGTTCCACTAATGACTAAGAGATGTATTTTGGAGTGCAGAATTCTGCAAATTAGCAATCAAACACAATAAAAAAAAATCAAAGATATTGCATTACAAGATACACTTTAATTTATTTTAACAAGTATCACTTATTTTCAATTATTTACAGTGCTAGTTACCATACTCATAAAAGGACTGTGGCATATTGCGTTAAAAGTAATGGATTCTCAGTGCTGGGAAATCTCAGCAGAGCACTCTGCTATTAAAAACTAGCAAAAAAAAAAGGGGAGGAAATGTTACGGTGGGTTGTTTTCTAGGGTTGTTTTGCTTGTTGTGAAGGACTTTTTGACGGGGTAAGGATAATTGGGTCTGCAGATTAAGTGAGTGAGGAATTAGCTGAGTTTTCACTGTGAACAGTTTTGTGAATTCCCACATCGCACTTTATGTCTTCCAGCTCCTCTCTTCCTTTAACAAATCCGATGTTTAGGACCTTATCTCAGAGTATCCTTTTCAGTCTGAATTCTCTGGTTTTCTTCAGCTGCTCATGCTTTAAAGGCAGTTATTTTTTTGGCATTTCATTTCCTGTTTTTTTCCCCTTCTTGCATCTTTTATAGATGGTGATAAATGTGAATAACAATGTGCCCAGTGTGAAAGGCAGAGTGTAAAACCCAATTCCATTCAATTTCTTTTTTATTCTAACTTTAAGCCTCAGATTTACCCATGTCTCACTCCACTGGACCTGTCACCTGAATTAAATAGAGACTCTAAAACCTGATTGCTGCAAGGAAATAGATCTTAGAAGCTAGAACATAACAGTGTCTTAAAGAAAATTTCCTAATAAATGTTGAACCTCATTTAAATTTTATTTCCCACCCCTGAGATATGGAAGCAGCTCAATGCTAATCAGAAAGGGAGAAAAGTGACCTTAATTTTGGATGATCTATTTTCAAAATCCTGTTGAAGGCAGCAAAATACTCTGACAATTTGCACATCATGTAAATGGCACAGAAACAGAGGGGCCGGCAGGCAGCGAATACTGAGACACACTTGTCTGCTTTTACATGTTACTGCTGACACCTGCTGCGTAAGCGCCTGGCATGGCCATCTTCTGAAACCATTGAAAGAACCAGCTACACTGGCTTGGTCGAGGGAGTCCCTTCTTTTAAATCAGGAGTGTCACTGGGTCAAGCTTGTCCACACTGTGATGGATGAAACAGGTTGAACAGCAAGAAAAAAACCCCAACTGTCTGGCTTGGGGAGAAGAGGCTTTTTCAAGATGTATACAGTGTTTTAGTATTTAGGGCTCTTGCCTATTTTTCAGTATTTTCTTGGCATCTTGATAATCTGAGCTTTTTTTTTTTCCAGTTGGGTGGGCCTGAGCTGCCCTTGCACCCTGGCCAAGAAAGAAGGGATCATAGGTGGGTGAGCTGATACACATCCAGGGCAAGGTTGGTTTAGAAATAGAAGTGACCGTCTCAAGCAAGGGATGAGGTTTTTTAGCACATCTTACTTTCTTGTTGAATGGGAACGGGTTAACCTAGTTGGTGGCTCCCTGCCAACATGTGGAATTTGCTCTGGCGAAAAGTGTGGTTTTCTCTCTCTCCTGCTGTAAAATGAGGAGTTCTCACCTGCCATAAACCTTCATGCTGCACACAAAGCTGCTCAACACAAGGAGATGCCCAGCAGTGCCACAGTTATCTGATGTGACATGGTAAGTATTTAGGAGTCTGCTTACTTTGGCATGGTGATACAATGAGGAATCTGATGGACAATCTGTATTAACATCACAGAGCACGGGAGAGGGGGGAAAAAAAAAAAAAAAGATGAATTTTCTCTTTAAATAGATGCTTGATAAAAGAACAGAGGCAGGTAATGGATAGATTTGCTTTGTTAAGGAAGCGTCCATAGTATTTGCATTTTATAATTGTTCTTGCAAAAGCTGGTGTGAGCTGAATCTCAGCTCAGCTTTCTTGTGCTTTTTCTTTCCTTCCCTTCCTGTGTGGAGTGGCAGAATGCTAAATAGCTTCGCTCCCATCATGGTAGGGGCTACAGTGTGATCTCTAGTCATCCTGCCACTGAATGGCAAGCCAGATGCCACTCCACCTTCACCCTCAGCAAAGGTCTGAGCAGAAGCCTGGCAGGAGCCGTCCCTGGGGACTGCCACAACAACAGAGCAACTCATCCCCCCCGCCTCGAACAAAATGGACCACAAGTGGCAGAACGAAGCTCCCCATTATTAATCCCACTGTGATTCTAAATGTCGTGCTATTACTGTATGCACAAAGATACTTGAAGGTTTTTTGATTTCAATTATGATTATTATCTCCTCTGAGAGATGTTTTTTCTGCTGTTGGGAAATCTCTTTAGCTGATCTGCTCTGGAACAGCAGCAGACAGCAGTAAATAGTCCTGTTTGTAATAAATGAGCATCCCCACCAGACTCCCCCTGACTTGTTGAGGTCCCCTTGCTTTGTCCCCTCTATGAGAGATGGCTGGAAACTCTCAAAATGGGCTGAAGGCAGCAAGGATTCCACATGTTCTGCTACAAACACCCTCTTGTGAAATACTCAGGAACAGCACCTTCTCTGCAAGATGGACACTACAAGACTGGGAAGTGGTGAGACCTGCTGCATGCATGCTGAGACTTGGTGGGGACACACAAGGGGAATCTGAGTGAAATGTACTTGCAACGTTGTTCCATTTAAGCCGTTTGTGAAAAGAATAGTGCCGCTGACAAGCTATGAAGTCATCCCCTCTAGTTTCCAAGAAACCTGACTGCTGACTGTAAATGACATGGGTTTGTACTGTTGGTTCTTCTCCATACTTAATTTACACTACCTTTTGAACTACCTAGGCCACACAGAATTCAAGAGGTGCTAGATGTGAAAATAAGTCACATACATTTGTCCCAGGCCTATCACATCACCCCCGAATATTAGTGAGTCCACACAGTCAGTCTTTGAGGGCACCACATGCAGTAGGTGTTCATGGAAGTGTTAATGCTCTGGCAACAGCTAGCATGTCACTGCAGCATCATCAGGAAGAGCATGGTGACATCAGGCAGCATGAATTTTAAGTCACCAAACCATGTTTGGGATCATCAGTGGGACTGTAATTTATGCACATCATTCAGGAAGCTGTATTTAGTACAACACAGTCCAGAGAAGCAGCAGCTGAACCCTAAGACCATCTAGCAGCTCTCCAGTGGCCCCAGACACAACCTGAGAGCCCTGCTCTAGCTCCCAGGGGACAGACATACACACTTAAAATAACAAGAAGAGCAACTCGTCATCTATCTGTTGGTCTCAGCAGCAAGGTGGCCAAGAAATGAGCTGGCCAGGAATCGAAATCACAAGTAGAGCACAAGAAAGGCAAATGACTAACAGATGTTTGCCCTGCTATTCCACCTGCACTACGGCTAAGGGGTCAGTCCACTACAATCTGCAAGATATATCTTTTCCCTGATGTGAAAAATACTGAATATTCAGTGTCCCAGATACTTGCTGGTGTCGGTCCCAGTGTGCCAAGTCTATATTATCATACCGTTACCACAATCCCCGTCACTTCATTGTCCTCCTGCTTCTGGATATGAGCTTCCCTTTTTCCCCATGCCTATCTCCAGAAGCTTCTCTCCCACAGAAATCTAATATTAGGAACACTTTTGTTTCAAACCAACTTTTTCTTCCTTCCTTCAGATGTCCCTTTCATGGGGTGAAACATAAGAAGAAAGATACTTAACCCTAAGGCTGTCATTGGCTGCCATTTCTTATGAATGCTTTACAGAGCTTCCCAGATGCACATTATGCTTGATGTGGACTCTCTAAATCTCAAGCACATTTAATAAATGGGGAATTAGTCTGACTAAGTCATACCGGAGATGAATTTCTTACGTCGATACAATCTCCAATGAGCACTGCACTTCATTTAATAAATGTATTTATTAAATACATAAAAGATTTGTAAATGGAGCGCTTGCCTTGTTGAACCTTATTAGCTTCATCCTTATTTAACATTTATTTTCTTGAGATGAGACAATATTTGTTAAATCTTGAACACGTCATTGCAAAATCCACCTATGGTTTATTCAGTCTGACTCTAAATATTAAATTTCAACATTTGCTAGACCTGGCTCCTTGTTTAATCTACCAAGATCTCTAACAAACACAAGGAAAGATTTGCTAACTCAAAAATAACTATTATTGAATCTCCAGCGGGTTTGTAAAAATCTACATAATATTTAATAAATCTGCCCTAAGATTTGCATAAATCTGTTTAACCTCCATTAAAACGCGAGAAGGAATTTGTTGGAGTCCTTGTTGGATTCATGCAAAACTTCGTAAGTATATCAGATGCTACCAAAATCCTATGAAACTGACGTGATTTTTTCTGTTTCATTTCTCATCATTGTTGATTATTAATGTATCTGTGCATAAATAACTCTCCTCCTAGGCACTGCACCCCTCCTCCTGTCCTACTCACTTGCTACCATCAGAATTTGGCTGGTGGGAAATTACAAGTCATGGCTAGAGCTGATCCCACTGCATTTCTGCTACACCACCTTTTAGACTGCAGCCCATAATTTTGCAGACCTTTGCCGGGAACACATAGATTGCCTTTGTCAATTTTATACATCTTCTCTAAAGAGACACATTCTAAGAAAAAGTAATCACGCTGTATCAATAGCAGAAACAATGCTTCCCCACCTCTTATTATCCCAGCATCTCACCAGACTAAGACAGACAGAATAACAAACATTGTACTTAGTTTCCAACCTGCACACAGAGCATTTTTACATTTCTATCTGGTTCCAGTATTTCTGGGGCAGCAATCCCAAATTCTGTTTGGCCCTCTGCCTTGTCTTCCAGCTCACCCAGCACCCTGATCATAACATTTTACATGAAATGAGAAAATTTGAAACAATTAATATCTGTTTTGCATGCTTCTCTGTACCATTCCCCCAGCCTTTGAAAGCCCAGGGATGGGTAAAGCACAGTCCAGGAACACTTATCTTGCACGTGGCCAGTATAGAAATGTTAAGTGGGTAGGTAAATGCAGTCTAATTTATTTGCTCTGTGTTTCCAGTGTGTTCATTTCTCAACAGTCACCTTGAAATCTCCTCTTTTCCATGACAATTAATGCAGAACCTTTCTTTGGTAGGTTTGACCTTGGAGCAAGTAGCAAAAGGTAGCAGATGATACACTAAAACTCTCCATACTGGAGATGAAGGTTCAAAGCTGATCAAGGCTAGAGTGGAAATGAGCTCAGCCATCTGAATCCTGTCACTATTTGTCAATAGCATGAAACATCTCCCCATTTTTCTTGCTTGGTACTCTGTGCACAGAAGGAGATAGCAAGAATTCAACCCTGGACAGTGTTGCTGGGTGCCTGGGTGAGGACTCATCACCTGAATAGCAGGTAGTGCTGCAGCGCAGAGAGAAGGGGCTTTCGCTGAACGCTACAGAGATGTAGGGCTGGGATAGCCACCAGGAGCAGCTGTTCCTGGAAACATGCTGCAACATAATGGGCAGATTCAGCTCTCCTTACAAGAGCTTCATGGCAGTTCTATCAGACTCTCCCTTTATTGCTTATCAAAATCCTCTTACAAAAACATGATGCAAGTATATTATTTAATATGAGTGCTCTGATATGACAGTGAAGATGACCAGACAGGCCAGACACGACAGATAACTGTTGGCAGTTAAACCTGCTACTAAAAATAAAGGGACAGATTTATTAAATGGCTACAGAGAAAGGCTCTGCTTTCCAGCTGATCCCGTGTACAGGGCCCACATATTAAACATTTGAGTTTGAGCTCAAGTAAAATATGTAAGTCTCTACAGATTTTTAAGTTTGCTTGTGATAATTTGCTACTGGGTTCATGCTATTCTCCTAGTGATTTATAGTCTTGGATGTTCTAAGCAATATTTATTGCATCAGATAGTCAAGCCAACTCTGGTATAGATAAGACAAGCCTTGTACATTTGGGGATTTTTAAAATATCATTTATAGAGCGGCAGAATTGTGGGAAATTCTTGAGGAAAGCAGAAAGGAAAGACATGGACAATGTAACTGCAAACACTCAGAAGTGGTCAGTGAGTTTCTGAGCATCTTAAATGCTAGGACATCTATTTTTGGAAAAAGCTGGGCATTAGCACACTGAAAATCTGTCCTCTTCCTTGTAAACTGTGACAGGAGCACAGCATGGAGCTATACCTATTTCTGGAAACCTAGTCTTGTGAATTATTAATAAAAACAAAGCAAAAGTGATAAAAAAGCCATCCCGAAGAGGATCTCAGACTGCCTATATGCTAATCCAGTTATTTAACATATAAGCTGTTTTATCCTAAAAAGAAATCATGTCCCAGCCAGGCATAATTCTGCAGTTCCTCTTAATACATGTCTATGTATTGAACCTAATGAATGTAGAAAGTCTGGATACACAGTTCTGAGTTTCTGAAGGAGGAAAAACAACTCCTCATTCAGTACTGACCAGGACTGAATTTGAGACACACCACTTTAAGAAACAGTCTGTAATAACAAGCACAATTTAATTCAATTCAACAGTCTTGTAAGACTGAGAAACAAATAAACAAACCCCTCACTCCAGTAGCATTAGCATTTTTCTTGAGGAAAGGCAACTTCCTAAAAAATGAGGCAGAAAATCAACAGCTAAGAGGGTAAAAACTTTTCCTGTGCCACGAAAATTATTGAAAAGATCACATTAGATGCTCGCTAAAATTTATAGCATCAAAAATTGCAGAAGGAGCAAATGTAGGGAAAAGGGCTATGTTGGGTTCAGCTGCAGCTTTAAGAAAAGGTACTTGACGATATCCACTGAAGAGCAGAAATTGGGCCCAAAAGAGGAAAACAGGAAAGAGCAAACTTGGCCAAGTTCAATGTAAAATCTGTCATATGGCAGAGTAAAAAAGATTTTCAGAAACAATTCCTGAAAGGCAATTGAAGTAACAACTCAAGCACATCAGAAACAAGAAACTTGTCAGATATTTTACACTGGCAGCTCATGATTAGAGTTCAGTAGGTACTCAAGAAAGAAAAGGCTATAGTGGAAAAGCCTAATAAATTCTTTTATCAGAGTTCACCAGGGAGGAGGTCAGTAGTTTAAGAGGGATGAATTTGAAGCATTCTCTGTTTGAAATGAGAGTAGAAAAAAGTTCAGAATATTTTTTTTTTGGTAACAACCCTTCCAGACCAGCAGATATTGTGTTGATAAATGTAAAGTGATGCACATGACGAAAATAAATTTTAATTGTAAATAGTTGGAAACAGGTTCCAAATGAGCTAACATCTCTCAGGACTTTTCTTGGAATCACCATGAATTTCTCTAAAGAAGTCAGTTCAATGCTCAACAGAGGTCAAAGAGGCATATTGAATCTGTAAGTAATAATTAGGAAAGATCTACCGTACAAAGAAAAAAATGCCATTATACTGCAAAAAAGGCTCACATCTGATTGTACTGTTTGTGTCATCTCGGACAAAAATTCTGTAGCAATGGCTGGGATGGTTGGCAAGCACAACCTGACTGGTACAGAGTAGGTCTTGTGCACAGAAATCAACAGGGTCAGGAAAATAAATGAGTGAGGGGTATAGTCATATAAAACATAAATAGCGTGGAGAAAGCGACTGCAATTATTCACTGTTTCTTGTAAGGCAGAAATCAGAGGCACCAAATAAACTGATCAGGCCATAGATTTAAACAAACAAAAGGAAGTCCTTTTCCACACTCAAAGCATAATCAAACCATAGAGCTCATTGCCCAAAGTATAAATGGGTTCAAAAAGCAATTAGACAAATTCATGGAAGAAAAGTACATCAAGGGCTTATTAAACACAGTGAAGTGGATCCAAGCTCCAATCTGGGACTCTTTAAGCTGCAGATTACTGAAAAATGAGGAGGGGTGTTGGCAGGGAATTTTATTCCTCTACTTTTTCTCTTTCTTATATTAATTTCTAAGCACCTACTACTAACCATGGATGGAGCAACTATTCTGCTCCAGCTGGACGTTTACTCTGAGATTGGAAGCTCTTAATCTTCCATGTTGTAGAGACTGTACAGAAATAATTTCCAATAGCTGACAGGTTTGCTTCTCCAAGGTCAATTCCTTTCAGCCCTTGCTCAGGAGAAGTTGCAGGGGCAGAAAGCTGCTGCCTCTATAGGAAACCTCCTGCGTAAGTGACAACCAAAGCACAAAGGTAGACAGTGGGGTGTCTCACTGGTTCTGCATTTTGCACCTGCTCAGTGGATGAACCAGGAGGCATCAGTGTCTTCAGCATCCATACGAAGTCAGTATTTGGAGAAAAATCCCCTAAAGGCTGCCCTGGGATCAGCGTGTGGGTGACAGCCAGGGCAACAGGTGCGAAGTGGATGCTGATGGAAGAGCACCAAGCTTCCTAGCTCAGCCACCACCCCAGGGTTCAAATGTCTGCTGCTCAGACAAAGCTGGTGCTCAAAAGCGTTCTTTGGTTTTCTCACGCTCAACTGATAAAAGACCACCAATTCACTTTGGAGAGTGTTTGAAACAGATCTCCAATGCACACATGATGGGTCTGGAGAGAGGCAAATATGTAGTACTGAAGAAATCTGGAAGTGCCATACTACTCTTACCACAGTTAATCTTTGGAGCCATTTAATCATACAGGGCTTTCAGTTACTAAGGTCCTTTTTAATTTAGAGAGTGTGTGGTAATTAGCCTTAACCAGGTCATTGATCTTAGGGGAATATACTCTATGAGAACCTACATCCATCTTGCATACTGGTGGGAGGGAAGGGCTGATAAGCTTGACAACTTGGCTCACAGTATTAACAAGGCAGGTTTGTACTGACCTTCTGCTAGGGCCCTTCATACTTAACTGGCCATGGAAATTCAAGGGCATTTCTCCCATAAGCCTCATTATTCCTTTGGATTCAGTAGTATAATTGCATTGACGTGAGTGGAGGATTTTCACCTTTACCTCACTCTAAATACATCAATGTTCTCCCTCACCTGCCATCCACTTCACAAATATTGCCAAGATTTATGGATAGTTTCAGTATGAACTGAGCTCCCTTCCTGACTGTGCTCTTCCATGGGGCAAAGCTCCAATCCCAGGTCAACAATTTGCTGTCGTAGTGAGATCTGAGATGTCACACATTGTGCTGTCCAGCTTTCCATGGGCTGTAAGGATGGAAATGTTGAGAACCCAAGATTAATAGATTCATCTCAACAGCTTCTGCCTTGCTTCAGGGATGGAAAGCTAGAAGCCTTGACTGAGCACTGTTTCACACTAACATTTTCACAGCCAATTTCTGCAAAACGACCAATCAAATTAGGCAAAATCATTCAGCACCTGACATTCATCACATGACTCTCTCACTGTGACCATGCCTGTTCTCAACATTAGGCTCAAGCCCAAGGTCAAGTAGCAATTGTCATTCCTTATCACCCACTGAGTATTAAGACCCCGTTCAACATTAACTCTGCAATGATTCTCATTGGCCTTAAATTTTCAAATTTCTGGCTTTTAAAGATTTTTTTTCTTTTTCCTTTTTGCGAAGTTGGCTCTTTGGGAAACTCTGCATGGACTAGTATCTCACTTTCCCCTTACAGCCTTTGTGGAAGATGAAGGGGAGAAGGCTGAACCTCTCTCCTACCCAGATTTCTCACACCACGTTGTTGTTGTTATTGCCAGGTTGGTTTCTTTTTTTCTTTTCTTTTCTGGGTCTCCTGCCAAACATTTGTCTGCTTTGTCAGGTTTTTATTTTTTATTTTTTTCTGGGGAAAAAAGCCTGTTTAATCTTAGTAAATGGTTTTTTTCCACTTCAATAGCCTCAAAATTTTCCCTGGAGAGTTGTAAGCCCTTTAAATATATTTAGGTTGCCAGATTTCTTATGTTCTCTCTCCAGGAAGCCAATTTTGCTCCTAAGCTCTTGAGAAAGGGCCAGTCTCATCTTTTCTTACACTTTGAAGCTGTTGTACACCACCTTCCCTCTTTTCTCTTTTCTTTTCTAGTCCTCCTTAGGTTTAACACTTGTCCCAGAGGTAGCATAAAGGCCAGAAACTCTTCCCAGGCTTGTGTTAAGCTCCTTATCCACTCTGGGTCTTTCATCCTGTATCCATCAGCAACTCATTCTGGTGTTTCATGACAATTGTCTCCACATGCATTGCTGTGCACCAGGCTGAAGATACTAACCACAACTAAACGCTTCAATGGCTGTGTGCCCTGCTCCGATTCAGAAGCTCCAGGGGGGATTTTTTCAGTTAGCTTTTTTTTTTTCTTCCCCCAACATCAGCTCTTTAGAAAACTCAGCACAGTCCATTATCTCATTTTGTCCACAGCAATTTTTGAGAAAGACAAAAGAGATGTTCCCAAGCTTCCTATTTTCCTACTGAACATCACCTCTGGAACTTTTGCTGGGTGTGGAAATCCCAGAACAAAATAGGATCTGGTCAGTTCCTTATGAACCAAAGATATCTTTTCCAGATATCTTGCTTCTGTATTGCTTGAGCATGACCAAAGGTACAGTGCCTAACAAATTTCACTGCACACACGGGGATGAGCCTGGTTCAATTACAAAAGGAAAGCAGTTTCAGCGTGCGAACCGAAGGCATGACAGGCTTGTAGCGTCTGTAACCGAACCAGCAAATGAGTTGTATAATATGTGACCTCTGGGACAAACACAAGTCCCTTCTTCAGATGTTGGCAGGTTTACAAACAAAGCAAAAGAAAAAGAAGAAAAAAAATGCAGCTGAAGGGTTCTGTGATGACCTGAGGAGAAGAAAGATTTACTCTGCTGACTGACTGGCTTCATGGTGAGATTGGAGTGTTGTAAGTAATGTGTCTTCAGACACTGGGGAAAAGGCATGGCTACTCAATAAAAGTGCTGTTTATTTTATAATCAACAGCTCTAATACAAGAGACTCTCAGGCACTCTTATTCGTGTTGATAAATAATTTCTGGGATCAATGAGATTTCTTTTTAGTAGCCCCCTATTTAACATATATAAAAACACGCATACATTAATGTGCTTAAATAGCACCTTTCCTGCTAGGAGTTGAAAACATGTTTCATGCATTATTCCATAAATGTGTCAAGACTGTTATTACTCTAAGACAAGCTTTCACTAGGGCACTGTCCATCTGGTGTCACTAAGGTGCAGAGGGGATTTAATCAGCATCTGGAAACATACTATGGGTATCCTGTTTTGTGCACTAATAAGCGTGTGTTCATCTCACGGTTGCAGTGTGCCAGGAATGCTGCTCTTGTCCTTTCAGCATCCTGAGAATGGGAATTATCCCCTGGGCTCATCAGAAAATAGAATTTCCATCTTGTGGTGAAGGACAAGGTATCTCTGATTGCTTTAATGATGAATCAGGACAAGAAGTTAAAACTTCTAAATTTTTTTGCATGAACCACTTAGTGGCAGGGTTTAGCTGATGTGGTGGTGTTAGGTCATAGGCTGGACTCGATGATCTCAGAGGTCTTTTCCAGCCTTATTCATTCTGTGATTCTGTGAAAATATTGTGAAAATATTTCCTTTCAGTCTTATCAGAACATTCAACCATGATATTGTATTGCTTGAAAACGCATTCAAATATTTCCAGTGCACGCATATACAGAAAAACATTGCATTTAAAATCTCAAGCCAGTGCTTGGTTAACCTGGAGCTCTGCAGCATGACCTTGAACCCAAATGCTAAAAATGCAGTTTAAGAAATAAAAGGTTCCAGGTGTAATTATGACAAGAGCCTGGCTACTGAGAAACATGAGCAAAACACAAATAGGATTAGCTTCCATGAAATCTTAATGACGGCTGTGTAATATATACAGGATTCTTTGGCTTGTCAGCATCTTTCTCACTTTCTGAGCTCTTCTACTGTTGCCTCAGAGCAGGAGAAGGCCACTGTTGTTCTCCTGCCAGACCCAACAGCCTTTAGTCAGATTTAAGAGCAAGTGGCTGTGGGAAATGAAGATTAACACTCTGAGGACAGGTGAGAGTATCTCATTGAGGGTCATTATAGTTTCCATAAATCGAATATATCTGTCTATGTATACACACACTAATGTCCAGCAGATCTATAGCACAAGGTATAAATGGAAAGCCAGGGGAACATTAAATCACAAGGACTTATCATATGGGTCTGGGTGAAGCAACGCACTGTGCAAGTGGCAAAGCAGAGAACTGGCTAGAAACTGCTAATGGAAATAGAGGGAAGTATGTGTGACAGACTCAGTGTG
>WEIS01039049.1:586-10843 GCA_013389965.1 Todus mexicanus | reverse complement strand
ATCAAGTCTACTTTTGAGCATCGCTGGTTACCACCCAAGAGCCTTAACCCCCTTATTAAAAAAGGCTATTGAATCAAGGGTCATACAGGAATGGTGAGAAATCAAACTGATTTACTGGAGGAAGATGCAAAAAGTTTCAAAACATCGCTTTCCTAAAATTGACGTTCAGCATTTTGCTGCGGGTAAACAACCATCAGCATGCGACACAGCCTCTCGGGGCTTTTCGAGAAGAGACAAGCTTTATCAGCAATTGCATATTTGTCATTGCTGTCCTTCTTTGCGGTGGCATAGGCGACACAATGGGGGATTAACCCTCACGCAAGGCAGTGTGACAACTCATCAGTTGAAAAACAGAACCTGGTCAGATGGCAGGTTTTTAACCAGCATTAAAACTGCTGGCGTAGAGGATCCCTTAAAAACAACCAGACAAAAGCCCTGCTGTGTTTTGTGGGGAACCTTCATTTATTTGAAATGATGGCAAATTGTGTTTTCCTGTCTGGAAACAAAAATATTTCTCGTCCATCAAAAGACTAGAAGTAAACAGAAGGGAGAGATTCTTTTCTGTTATCAGCCCCTTCTCCATTTCGCCTCTCNTTCTTTTCTGTTATCAGCCCCTTCTCCATTTCGCCTCTCCTCTTCTCTCCCCTTCAATTCAGCTGGCAGTTACACCTATTCATGGTTTCCTCTTCCTTTTGTTTTGAATGTAAATGAAGATCTGACTAGTTTAAAGAGATGTTGTTTTAAGACACACTTAGCAGTGGGGGTAAAAGTCTCTGTCAGTAGCACTCCTGTTAATTAAAAATGCAATGAGTAAAACTCCCAGCCTGTAGGTGGGTGTAGAATTCGTCCCTTTGAGGATATAGGAAGGAGGGCAAGGTGTGCCAGGCTTTAACCTTCTCTTCACTTCCAGGCTAAATCACTACTGTCTTGAAATCTGAAAGAGGAGGCCACAGGTTTATTTAAGANATCTGAAAGAGGAGGCCACAGCTTTATTTAAGTAATCCTGGAGATTATCAGGTTCAGTGTATTAAATGATACAGTGAAATACTAGTGACCATCTCCCTCTGCAGTAGTTTGCACTTAGATCAGCAACAGCAAAGTCATTTAGAAAGATCCAGGGCACTAAAATTAAAACCTGTGTAAATTAAACACATGAAGTGCACAATATGTGGCAAATTAGTACAGAAAATACTGTGAAATGTGCATCTTCAGGGTTTGCCTGCACACCATGATGTGACAGGTATTATTGCCCTTTGTACAATTATTTAAACCCTGTAGGAATTCCCAGTGTCAGAGTATGTCAGCATACTGTTATTAGACAAGTTTAATTAGGATCTACCCTGCTGCTCCTAACAAGTATTTAATTAACTTCTAGGCAGGGTAATTAGCTTTAGATTGTGGCTGATTTTCTGCCTCACCTTCTGTTGACACTTGGCCTACAGTAAGGCAGCTTGCTTTGCTGACAGTGTAATGGATAGTAGCTTTGGGAAGACTAATATCAAGGCTGACTAGTCTAATAATAATAAAAAAAAGAACGAAAAATAGAGGGGAAAGAAGATGAAGATAAAAGATAAAATAATCACTACCAGGTCAGGGTCCGAAGGGATAAAAAAGAAAAAAACTACCCACCAGACAGGGAGACACAAAAGCCTGGTAATGGGAAAGAAACTATATGACTTCAAGCCTTTCAGAAGAATAGAGGAAAACGTGTGACATTGAAAAATCAAGCAAGGCAAAAGGATTTGAAAAGTATTTATTTCATGTAGTTCCTTAAACTGGATAAATGATGAAGCTTAATTACTATTTACTAAGTACTATTAAGGTGTGCCTGTACTTTTCTGCAAAGTCTTTCCACTATAAATGTATCTTTGAATCTCTGCTCTAAAGAAATATGCCTCTCTTCCCATCAGCACAGTAAAGAAAATGCCGCAAAGTGAGCATTTAAAACAATTAGCATAGACCAAATGAACCGTAGCAAATTGGTCAGGTCACCGTTTAACCCGTTGGTGGCTTCTTGAAGAGCTCTGTGATTTCCAAGGGTGTAGCTTTTGATATATGGTACGCTATTCTTCTACCCAGTCCTGATATATCATTAAAAATAATGGGACTGCATTCATTGCCGCAGCTACAAAAATTTGGGGGCTAGAGGGAGGGAACATTCAGGAATTTAAAACCCTTTCCCTATCATTAGGACAAAAGGGTTATAATTCTCTTTCATTTTGAAATAAGAATATTTTTTTTTAAGAAATCTTTTAGCTTTTGCAGAGTGCCCCAGGTATGAAAGCACTTGTTCTCCCAAACCTGCCTCAGTAACAGAAATATGCCAGCACCTCTCCAAAGCATTCTCTCTTTCAGAAATGCTACCACTAGGATTTGCACCATTGTTAAAGAGTAGGTGAATGTTCTTCCAGTCAGGCTCAGCCTCATCTGGGCTACTTAGAGTAGCTTGGGGAGATTTGAATAATCACCAAAATATTGTTTGAAGGGGCACCTGCATGTTTGACATCCCTTTTCATGATAACATTTCAGGGGAGTTACAAAAGGTTCATGCTTGTTTCACATGTCAACAGCAGCTCTGCCCCACGACGAGGCAGCACCACGCTTGAGCTGAGTGGTGAGAAAACCAGACTTAGGGCTGCAGTACTGCTCCAGAGGTGTCCACTGAAGACAAACTGAGGGTGGCATGCTTGAAATCCCTCCATAAAGTTAGAAGAGTTTCATCCGATAAGCTGACCTTGCCCTTTAGAAGGTGGTTAAGATTGAACTGCAGTTGTAGCGAGATGGTTAAAACATCCCATTCATTCGTGGCCATGAAACACACTCTGGGACCATTGAAAGCAACCACCACACCTGGGTGCTTTTACCAGTCACTTAAACTGACAACCATCATTTTGGATAATCTTAACAATAAATATCTTCCTGTTTGGGGAATAATGCCATCAAAATGAATTCTGAAAACTTAAGGAGATATTTTGGTTGTGGGTTCGTTTTTGATTTTTAAATTTATTTTTAAATTTTTTAAGTTGCAAGAATAATACCCCTATCATCAGTAGAGAATTAAGATCTTCAACATCTAAAATAGGGTTAGGTGGGAGATACCTCAGCTGGCTGCAGCCTTCTTTTAATCCAGAACTCTGATTTTACGCTGTTTTGTGCTGTTCATCCATTCTTTTCTCTCACACAGCCATTCTTTCTATCAAGAAAAGGGTAAGATCAGGAAAAACTAGTGGAAGTGTTTAAGAAATACTAAGAGTATGCAGATCATGCTTTCCTTTTCCCAGACTGGGTGAGTAGTGTTCAAGTGCACTAACTAAAAAAATTTGAGGGGTATCAGATCAGACTTGGACAACTGAAATTGCTATGACAGCCAAGGGAATTTTAATATTTTGTAGTGGGTTGACCCTCTCTCTCCTCAGCAGAACAGGGAAGGGAAAATACAACAAAAGGCTCATGAGTCAAGATAAGGACAGGGAGAGATCACTCAGCAATTACTGTCATGGGCAGAACAGACCCGACCTGGAGAAATTAATTTAATTTATTACCAATCAAATCAGAGTAGGATAATGAGAAATAAAACCAACTCTTAAAAACAACTTCACCACAACCCCTCCTTTCTTCCTAGGCTTCAGTCTACTCCTAATTTCTCTACCTCCTCCCCCTCAGTGGCACATGGGGACAGGGAATGGGAGTTATGGTCAGTTCATCAGACATTGTCTCTGTCACTTCTTCCTCCTCAGGGGATGGACCCTTCACACTCCTCCCCTTTTCTAGCATGGGGTACCTCCCACAAGAAACAGATCTTCACAAATTTCTCCAACATGTGTCCCTCCCATGGGCTACAGTTCTTCACAAGCTGCTCCAGCATGAGTCCCCCCATGGGGTCACAAGTTCTGCAAAGAAAACTGCTCCAGCATGGGCTCCTCTCTTCATGAGGCCACAGGTCCTGCCAGGAGCCTGCTCCAGTGTAGACTTTCAATGGGGTCATAGTATCCTTTGGGCATCCACCTGCTGCAGTGTGGGGTCCTCCATGGGCTGCAGGTGGATATCCACTCTGCTGTTAACCTCCATGGGCTGCAAGGGGACAGCCTGCCTCACTGTGGTCTTCACCACGGGCNGGGGGGGGGGGGGAGGGGAAGAAAAAAAGAAAGAAAAAAAGAGATCCTAGGTAACAGTCATTTAAAAAAGTTGTTTTCCAATTCTTTTGTACCTTGTTTCCTTCTGAACTTGTGATGTGGAACTTGCATGACAGAGAACTGTCCTGCCCAGTGCTTCTTGCCAGGCAATCTGGTATCTAGGAACTCAGAAAGCTCAGCATGAACAAGCAGAAAAACTGAGTAAAAAAATATGACTGCTAGCTGTCAGAAAAAAAGGCATTTATATAGAGTGTATTAGTAGTTCAAATGCGTCAGTCACAGGAGGCTGTTTGTCAGGTTACATCTCACCCAGAGCAATGTATTTGGCTTTTATCCTAGTGACAAATGATTTCTCAACTTCTGCACCACTGGCAACCAGCCAAGAGACTAAAGTGAGTGCTCGAATATGCCACCTCCTCCCACTGCTGTCTCACCCATCAGCTGTCTTTACAGCTAGAGAGTTCACTGTCCCCCTCACGTGTGCACACATACGTTTCCTGGCCACACAAATTCCACAGCCTGGCCCTGGAGGCAGAGATGCAGCTACCACAGGAATCCCCCAATTGTGCTGTTAATTGAAAAACATGTATGTGATGAGGATAAGAAAGAATGTGTTTTACTTTTCTGTTACTAACCTGTGCTGCTGTCTATCAGTTTTATACTTTTTTCCCAAGGTGCTGTAGATAACTGAAGGACATTTTGCCAGAGGAGACTTTTTCTCTTTTGGTCCTCACACACAACACCTGAGCCTGCAGTTCAGTTCTGGATGCTTTTGGAGTCACGAGAAGTTGCATCTTCACAGAATCAAAGAATCACAGAATTATTGAGACTGGAATAGACCTCTGAGATCATCAAGTCCAGCCTATGACCTAACACCGCCACATCAACTAGACCATGTCGCTAAGTGTCACATCCAATCTTTCCTTAAACACCTCTGGGGACAGTGACTCCACCACCTCCCTGGGCAGCCCATTCCAGTGTCTAGTTATCCTTTCCATGAGGAAGTGCTTCCTAACATCCAACCTAAACCTCCCCTGGTGCAGCTTCAGGCCATACGCCCTTGTTCTGTCACAAGGTGCCTGGGAAAATAGCCCGGCCCCCACCTGCCTACACCTTCCCTTCAGATAGTTGTAGAGAGTGATAAGGTCCCCTCTGAGTCTCGTCTTCTCCAGGCTGAACAGCCCCGACTCCCTCANTGCGCCCGGTCATCCAGCCAGTTTCTAACGAGGCCAAGGCTGCACCTGTCCAAGCCATGGGCTGCCAGCTTTTCCATGAGGATGCTGTGGGAGACTGTGTCAAAGGCTTTGCTGAAATCCAGGTAGACCACATCTACAGCCCTCCCTTTGTCTACCAGGTGGGTCGCCCAGTCATAGAACGAGATCAGATTAGGCAGGACCTTCCTTTCCTAAACCCATGTTGGCTGGGCCTGATCCCTTGGTTGCCTTGCACGTGCTGCTCAGTGGCACTCAGGATGATCTGCTCCATAACCTTACCAGGCACTGAGGTCAGGTTGACAGGGCTGTAGTTCCCTGGATCCTCCTTTCGAACCTTCTTGTGGATGGGCGTCACATTGGCCAACCTCCAGTCATCTGGGACCTCCCCTGCTAGCCAGAACTGGTGACAAATGATGGAGACAGGCTTAGCCAGTTCTTGTGCCAGTTCCCGAAGCACCTTAGGATGAATCCCATCCAGACCCATAGACTTGTTAGGGTCTAAGTAGTGCCGCAGGTCCCTAACTACTTCCTCCTGGGCTACAGGAGGGATATTCTGCTCCCCAGTCCTGTCTACCAACTCAGGAGCCCAGTTGCTCTGAGGATATCTAATCTTTTTGTTAAAGACTGAGGCAAAGAAGCTGTTAAATACCTCAACCTTTTCCTTGTCTTCCGTTACTATGTTCTCCCCTTCATTCAATAAGGAATGTAGATTTTCCCTGCCCCTCCTTCTGTTAATAGTGTATTTATAGGAACACTTTTTATTATCCTTAACAGAATTGACCAGATTAAGTTCTAACTGAGCTTTTGCATCTCTAATTCTCTTTCTACATGACCATACAATATCTTTAATGACTGGTTCACCTGCCCTTTTTTCCAAAGTTGATACACTCTCTTTTTTTTTTTTTTTTTTTCCTGAGTTCTTGCAAAAGCTCCCTGCTCAATCAGGCCAGTCTTCTTCCCTGTCAGTTCGTTTTTCAGCACATAGGGATAGCCTGCTCCTGCACCTTCATAATTTCATCCTTGAAGTAAGCCCAGTCTTCCCAGGTCCCTTTGTTTTTGAGGCTGCTTCCCAAGGGTGTCTCCAAACCAGCATCCTGAATAGGTCAAAGTCAGCCCTCTGGAAGCCCAAGGCAGAGGTTTTGCTGATGGCCCTCCTGATTTCACCACATATTGAAAATTTGATCATGTCATGGTTGTTGTGTCCCAGATGATCTCCAAACACCACATATTCCACCAATAGCCTGTAGCCATGCATTGCAGCACTCCAACCATACAAGTCATCCCACCACATTTCTATGATAGCAATTATATCATAGTTCCCCTGGTGTACAATAGCTTCTAATTCCTCCTGCTCATTTCCCATACTCTGTGCATTAGTATGTAAGCATTTCAGAGAGGGAGTTAAGCTGTTAGTTTTCACTCTTGCTATCTGACCATTCTTGGCCACTTCTGTGGTTACTAACCTATTAGTGAGCCCTGTGTTTTCATTGTGACGTATACCACCATTATCCACCTCGAGTGGGACAGAAGATTAAAGGCCATCCTTAGACTCTTATTGTTCAGAAAGGCATATGGAGGGCCCATTTGGGTAGACATTCTCACTCTTAAGGTGTGCTTTTCACCTTTAGAATGGTTCTTGCCCTTCTTTTGGGAACCACTCTTTGAACCATCAGCAGCAAAAGTGGGCACAACATTCCAGGGGAGGCAGACTAGTGCCAGCATCAGTATTAACCTGCACTATGCCCTTCTACCCGATTTTCCAAAGATGGCACTGGGCAGTTTCATGATATGCTGAAAGCTCATTTTGCTTTTATTTCCCATCCTGCTCTACACCTCTTTTCCACTTTTTTAAACTTTTTTTTTTTTCTTTTTTTTCTGGTGACTCATTCTGGGTTATCATCTCCAACACCACTTCCAGCACGGCCTTGTAATTGATGTTTAGGCAGCAGACTTCTTTCTGCCCAAGAAGCATCACTGAAATGTCATTAGACAGTTAGGTCAGTTTTTCCGTTGGTTCATAACAGAATTGCCTTCTTGTATGGGCAAAACCAGATCCTTTCCTTCTTTAGTAGACAGGTGCTTATTTACTCATGGCATCTGCCTGCTGCTTGCAGAGTAAAGTCATCTTCAAATGAAATGAGCTGATATCCATCTCATGAGTATTTTATGCTGACACAGCAGTGTAAAAAGGTTTTGCTGTAAATTGTAAGGTGGAGTTGTGTCTGCTCTATGATTTACTGTATCTGCACCTTTCAGCAGGGCCAAGAAGCTGGTATAATGGGCAGCAAGGCATATCTGTTTATGGAGCTGTGGTTCTCAAAGAAGTGTCTACCAAAATGCTATCTAGGGTGTCCCTAGGATTTACTATGGAAAAGAGACCTCAGGAGGTCATAGAATCATAGAATGATTTGGGTTGGAAGGGACCTTAAAGATCATCATCTTCCTTCCATGGGCAGGGACACATCCCACTAAACCAGGTTGCTTATCCAACCTGTTCTTGAACTCTCCCAGTGATGGAACAACCTCACTTTCTCTAGGCAAGCTGTTCCAGTGTCTCACCACTCTCAGAGTGAAGAACTTCTTCCTAATTTCTAATCTAATCCTAGAAAGAAAAATAGACATTGAATAAAAACTTGCAGCTATTCATTTCCATTTGAAAATTACGTCCTACCGTTAATTTTTCCTTCTCTCCTGCAAAACTAGTTGATTCCCACTGGGTTCTTCTTTGAATTCTGTCCCCACAGTAAAAATATAACTTTTAAAATTTAGTGGGGTTTTTTGTTTGTTTGTTGTGGGGTTTTTTTGATTGTTGTTGTTGGGTTTTGTGGGGTTTTTTTCGGTCAAGACGGAAAGAGGAAGGAACAGAGTAGGGAGGAAAGGACGGCAACCACCTTAGCACTTCAAGTTGAAATCTGTTTATGTTTTTTTGTAGTAAAATCTGTATTATGCGTCATTAGGTAGCACATGGGAAGTATTACGTGTGTTACATAGCACACAGGAAGTGCTGCCACATAAATTTATGAAATCTTTACACACATGTATGTTTTTTTGAGCAGTGACAAGGGTGTCTAGCACCAGTTCTAGCATTGTGTTGACTACTGAAATATTTAAGTGCAGTTTCTGCTTGTTGACATGTCTCTAAAATATGAAAAACATCGCATTGTTGAAGCAGAAAATGCCAATATTATTTATTTTTAAACAGAAAAAGAAACACAATGTCTGTAGGAATTACAGTTTGTTACTACCATGAGTTTTGAAATTAGATATTAATTTTAACTACTTGTTAGTGATCAAAATCTGTTTGGAATACAGTAGAAAACCCAACATTTTGCTGTTCATTGGAAGACATAAATATTTTGCTTTAAGTGCTTTTTTCTTTTCTTTCCTTTCCCCACAGTTTGCCCATTTTGTACATCAGACATCTGAAAAAAAAATCATGAGGATTTTCTATTGGAAACAGAACAGCTGTTTTCCATGTCTGCAAATCTTTATCCCATCCCAGTGAGGCAAAGCCTGGCATACTCTTCCTAGTACTGCCAACCTTATGGCAATATCTTGCTGATAGATGGTTACCAAAATGTGGCGCCAGTACAAATTTATTGAAGCTAAAATTAGGCTGTGATCTCTGGAAATCTCTGAAACAAGCTAAAGGAGAGTGGTTTTACCAGGCGAAAATTGTCCTTTTTTGACTGCTACTTTTCTTTCTTATATTTCTACTTATTTTTCTTTCTTACTATAAGGTAAAAAGAGATTCTCAGATAATCTCATGAATCCAAGAGCTAGAATACAAGAAGACTCCTGTTAGTGATGAGTTTGTTTAGAAACTGCTAATACGAATGAAAGTGGATTGGCAGAGGAAAACCCTACATGAGGTAGTTTCTTCTCTTTTCTGGTATTATTTCTGCATGAGAGAACATTCCTGGACTTGGGGAAGACTGAAATAATATTGGTTTGATGCCATGATTCCTGTTCTGGATACTGGCCCTCCTTTGCTAACCTTTAATTTCTGCTCCTGAAATGATACATAGTCAAAAAGGTCTGCCACCTGAAGTGACATGTTAAAAAAATATCAGAATGAAATGAAAAGCAACATTTTTGTTAGAAGTGTTCTCATGTCTCTGTGTGAAGACATACGTGAGTGTGTATGTGAATGCTTGTGCTACATTGAATGTGTTTTAAGCTTGCAAGTTTTTAAATCATCAAATGGGAAAATTGAACAGTTTAACTGAAGCAAAAAGTTCACCGTTGGCTTCTTTTTGGAAGTTAAGAAAGTGAATTCTCTGCCGAGTGCTGGCTTTTGCAGGTTTTCCCTGTGGATGCAATAATCACTGATCTTGCCACAGATTGTGGCTGCCAAAAAGCTCATGGGACTGACAGGTAGGAGCACACCTAACTCCCACATTGCTCATCCTTGAACAGCTCGTCCTGAGACTGAAACAGGGAACATTACAGGAGGCCTTGCTTGAAGCTGCAGAAGAAAACTGGCAGTAAATTTTTCAGGTTTGCAATCTCTTTGGGGCTTACCAAGTGGTAGAGACAACCAATTTATAGAGACAGTGAAAAACAAAGGAGCCTTCATTGGCTTTCCAAAAGGGGAAGAACAAGAAAAATGAGACAAACTTCTTTTGATGAAGGTGGCACCCACATTCAGATCAATGATACAGTTTGAGAGCCTTTTGTCGTCAAGATATCATCATAAGATTGGGTTTCAAATGTGTGTGTATATGTGGTCTACTGAACAGTGAAATTGTTATCACTGTGATTATTGGGTTGCAGCAATACAATTATCTCTCTCTGCTCCTCAGACTTCTCCAGCATTATCTTAGATACTAAACTTTACATCCACTCAAGCTGGACAAGTCTGCAAATACATGTGGCAGAGGGTTCACAGTAATGCCCTCAGTAATAGT
>WEIS01039045.1:0-17815 GCA_013389965.1 Todus mexicanus | reverse complement strand
TCTCTCTCTCTCTCTCTCTTTGTGCTCTACAATAATCAGTGTTACTTTATGATGTAACCTTAAACTGCTTAGCTTAAAACTCTTAGGGAAAATGAACATATTGCAGTGTGCTTCAATAAAGTTACTGGTCGAACCACATCACCTCGTGTTTAATGGCTTCGTGCATCTTTAACTGTGGGGCGGATGAAGCTCCAGCTGTGGCAGTTACATGGTTTACAAGCCGCGCTGTGGAGGAGGTGAGGGGGCAGCTTCTCCTGGAGTCAGACGAGTACTGAGCTTCCCTCAGCTCGTTGTGTCGCTGCCTCAGTCCGTGCTCTCGCTCGCCAGCTGCTCCAGCTGATTCACCTCCCTGGGTCCCTGCTCGGTGAAGTCAGAACTCAGCTGCCAGACCTTGACGGTGCCGGCAGCATCCCCCGCTGCCAGGAGCTGAGGGTGCCTGCTGTTAAATTCGAGGCAGTACACGGGGCATTCGGCCGTGGCCTGTGGTATGGAAATGGCCGGTCTCTGGGAGCTCTTCGCGAAGTCAAACAGGTGCACGGCTCCTGTGGAACAGGAACGTTTATGGCAGCGGATGAGTGTCGGCTTGTCTGGAACTTGTTTTTAAACCATTAGCTCTAAATGTCAGAACCAAGGAAACTGGGTAAGTTTTAGCCACGGTCACCTGGCCACGTTCTATCCCTGAGAAGTAAAGGGACCACCAAAAGTGCAAAGTAACTGTGGCTGAAGCTGTCAAGTGAGTTAAAAACGACTCCACTGCGCTAGCGGCACAGTACAAACACCAGTCGCTGCTCTCTGCTTGCGGGAAATGCTACTGGGTACAAGTGACTTCTACTAATTAATACTCAGCATGATCTTAATTTTATGTCTAAGAGGCACCTGCAGCTACTTGCCTTCCCCAGACGCAGCTGCAAAGACCAGAGGTCGAACTGGAGACCAGCGCACGCAGAAGAGGTATTTCTTGGATAACTGCAGAGCAAGGAGGGGTTGTGTCTGCAGCATGGAGTGCAGGTGAACTTGGCCGTCGGTCCCGCAGCTCAGGAAGAGGTTCCTGGGGGAGGGAGGAAGCCCAAAACAACTTTTTTGGCTTTACTGCTAAAGGTACAGAACAAAACCCAGTGCAGGAGCACGACCTCGGACGGGATCGTCGCTTTGCAAAGGCCTGAATGTGTTTCCCAAAGCGGCGCTTGCCGAGCCGTGCCCTGGGCTGTGCTCTGTGGAGACGCAGCTTTGTTGCTGCCCTCAATTAAGTTTA
Source organism: Todus mexicanus (assembly GCA_013389965.1). NCBI lineage: Eukaryota > Metazoa > Chordata > Aves > Coraciiformes > Todidae > Todus > Todus mexicanus. The sequence goes on along the minus strand of WEIS01039045.1, from coordinate 16,563 downwards.
ATGAGGGCTGGTGGTGTCCAGTGGGTATTGCCGGTGGGTTGTGGGCCAGGGCTGCCTGAGAACTGCTGACCTACAGACGGGCATTGTTCGAGCTGCGTTTGTCTCATGCAAATTAAACGCAAACCTGGGCTGTCAGCGTCTTTCATAGAAACGTGGCCTGGGGCCTCTGCCACGGGCGGTGGGTAAACAGGCAGAGATGGAAGCTGCTCATTTAAATCCAGGCAGCCACGGGTGAGATTCCTGAGGGGCAGAGCACTTCAGCAGTGATAAATAAATCACTTTTCAGGCTCCTCCTCTTGTCTTTAAATTGCACTTTAATGTTAACATCTGGGATGATCTAAGGACAGCGCTGATGTTCTGTGCTGGCGTTAATCGTGTTATGTCCACCTGCAGCTTCGCCAGAGCCAACAGACCTTGCGTCTCCTGCAATGGGAAGTTATTTGATCAAGTCCCCAGTGCCAGAGGTGACCCTTTTCTGGAGCTTGTACCCGCCCTGCTGGGGGCTATTTGAGAAATGCACGAGTAGAGCCAGGCAATTGTTGTGTCCGACGTGCAGCACCAGTGTCAATCTGCAGCACTCACCTGTGGAAGGGCGAGCAGCTCACCGAGTACACGGGCCCAGCGTGTGGGGAGAAGGCGAGCTCGGCTGGAGCCCTGAGGGGGACGGAGCTGCCCGGCCGATGGAGAGCCGGCGTCTCTGCTGCCGTGGAGCACTTCAGGGAATAGCCGCCTTCCACCCCGACAACGAACACACGGGGATCGAAGTGAGAAAACGAGAGCGAGGTCACACCCACGGCTGCCTCTCCCTGGGTGAACTGGGAGAACAAGAGACAAAGCTGTTGGGAGCGCTGGGGGCTCCAGTGAAACACGCTTGTGGTTAGAGCAGCGTGACCCAGCCTGCCCGGGACCCAACGAGCTGTTGGCTGTACAGCTTGCACCAGCTCCGCTGTCTGTGGCACTGCTCAGCCTTCAACCTCTGCAGCGTCCTCCTACAAAGGGATTGACGTTACTACAGGCAAGTTCTCTTTTCCATCCCAGCAGCTTCTCCTTAGAGCACAGCAAAAGCTCGGCTGTTGCCAGTCATCCAAGGAGTGATTTCAGTGTGGGAAAGGAGATGGGATCATTATGTTCAAAGGGAGCTTTTCCTGGCCTTTTGTGTGTGAAGGGTGAGCGCAGCCACGTGGGCTCCCAACCAAGAGTGTTTTTGCCAGCTCAGGCCTCTTTCAGGCACTGGACTCACCTTCTTCAGCTGAGCGCTGCGGGGGATCTGCTGAGCCACGATGGCGAAGCCTTCGGCCAAGGCCAGCCGACCATCTCGCTCCTCCCTCCACAGCAGGATCTTTCCATCCGTCGACACGCTCAGCAGCCGGGCGTGGTTTCTGTGCTTGGCGTCAGGTAACCAGTCAACCTGTTCCAAACACCACGCCCTCACGATGAGGGGCACTGGCACCACTGCCCAGTCTGCGCTCGGCAGCCTGTGGTCCCCTGAGCTGAGCTGCCAAGAGCAGAGCCAGGCAGCAGCCAGCCATCTCAGTGCTGAACTCTGCGCTGCAGTTCCCGGGGTTCACCTGCCGTCACTTTTGAGACGCGGTTATTTATAACCCTCTCGCCCAGCTGTACATGGCAGCGTTTTCCTGACTTCCAGAAGAGAAAAGGCACAGAGCGTATGCCCAGTGTATGCCACAAGATCCCAGAAGGACAGAAACCATCAGGAGGCCAGACTGTATGACATGCCTAAAGCACGTGGAATTAAGCTTCCAGCTAAGGATCAGTGATATTTTGCTAGATTTTTAAACCATTTTTCTAAGCCACGTGTTGTTGGCTCATCAGCATCAGTGAACAGTTTCAGCAGGGAATGGGCCTATTCGTCATTTATCCTGGACAGTGACAAGTTAATTTTCAACAGGGTGAGTGTTGAGTTCAGCAAATGCCTGTTCGGTAGCTCCATTTGGGGAAAAGCAGCCACCAAAAAGAGAATGTAACTGCTGAAATGTCGCAGCCTGGCTGTGAGTAGGAACTGAGGGGATGAAAGAGCGATGGCAACGCGCGCCTGCCCCAGCCGTGTCTGCTGCAGAAGTTCTGTTACCTGATAGACGGGATCGGTGTGAGTGTCATCAGTCATCCCTGTCCTCCAGATCACAGGGTCCTCCCTTCTGCTGGTATCCCACACCACCAGCTCTCCACTGAAGAGGCCACCTGAAAGGACAAGCATAAAACATCTCGGGTCTAATAGCTCCAAGCAAACGCACAGATGAAGCTACGGTGGAAACGTGCCTGCCAGCTTCAACGGCCTGGCAGCTACATCCAGGGCACTGCCAGCTCCAGTGGAAGAGAAAATAGCGCTGCTGATCTAAGTACGCTCTCGCCACTCACACCCAGGGCTGAATTTCCTCCAGTCATCTCTCTCAGAGGAGGTATCAAGGCAGAGGTCACTGAAGCAGCAGCAAATCCCAGTTCAGAAGCAGCAGTGCACTTGTTGATGTCTGTGAGCATTAGCTCCTCAGTCTGAGGAGCTGCGACACGATTACTTCTGCAAGAAATCTTAGGCTGAGCTGAGAGAAAAAAGGGGCCCGAGCCAAGGAAAATGAGGATAAGAAGGAATTTCAGAAAGGATCTAAGGTAAGAGCAACCTACCAGCTACCAGTGAAGGCTGGGAGGGGTGGAAAGCCAGGGACATGACAGAACTGGGAACATCCACCACGAGGTCAGGGCGCTGCGGATTCAACCCTCTTCTGTCCAGGTTCCAGGTACAAACGTAGGATTTGTCTGTGCTCCAGTCCCCACCATCCAACCTGGAGATGAGAAAGCTCCGTCTTGCCTTGCCTGTTCCGCAGAGAATCCCAGCCCAGCAGAGCTCTGGGATGCCCCATGGGTCACTTAAACGTGCTGCTTTGTGGCTCGAAGGAAAACTGTGGTGAAGGGATCAGGAGGTGAGGAGGCTTCTCTGCAGGTTAGTTTACATACAGGGTACCCACTGAACAAAGTGCCGGGGAGTCAATCTCGGGTAGGATTCACTATTTCAAGCTCTACCAACCACTCAAATAACTGAAACAATCTGAAGCACGGGTACAGTAAATCACTATGAATATTTGGGAATGAAAATCCACTCGTTACACATAATCCCACGTTACATGTACCACACTGACCAGTGTGATGCCCCTTCTTGCTACAAGTGGGGGCAGAGATCTACACAGCAGGCGGAGGTCAGGTTGGGGAGCAAGGATTTTGAACCTAACTCTTACTGCCTTTATTTGATGCTCCCAATTATTTTGTTGGAAGAGAAAAGAACAAATAAAAGGAGCAATATTTCACCCCCTGGTCGGTGAAACTCCTTACGGAAGGCTGTGGTAGATGCTACAAGTTTACACGGATTTGCAGAGACTGTGTAAGTCCATGGGTGGGAATAGGACCGAGGGTAACCGCAGACACACAAACCACATTCTAATCCGTGAACTGCCGCAGACTGAGAGAGCAGAAGCAGCAAGTAACGTACAGGTCTGCCCTGTTTTCCCTACACGTTCACGCGTGGATACCCTTTTTGCTGGGGCTTTCAATGGGAGGAGATGGGAGAGGAACGGAGAAGGAGGAAGGGCAGCAGTAGGGCACAGAAAGGAGAGGCTGCTACACGCAGTCATGGGATTTGGTGGATGGTTTGTCCAACCCTCGCTTCAGAAATCCTTAAAAGTTCATTCTCACACGTCCGTGGCATCAGACGCACACGTGGATGGGTGCCAGGTTCATGTGGGGTGCTGAGACCACATTAAACACCGTGATCTCCAATGAAGATAAACCAGTACTTCCTACTTACATTTGCAAGTGCATCTGCTCTTTACAGTTTCCTTCCAAACAGAATCTATCTAGAAACAAATCAGTAAGAGTGCACGTATCCATTTTGAGGGCAGGGGGGGAGGCAGAAGAAATAAAAACCATGATTCAAGACTGCCCTGAGATTTTGCTTCTTTGAATATGAATGATTTAACTGGCATAAGGTGTATAGACATGGGTTTGGTACTGGAAAGTGAATGTACCTAAAACTCAGGTCACACCAATCTCTCAACCCATTCAGATACTCACCGGCCGTACGAACATGCAACGACGGATCCCGTTGCATTCCATGAGACGCTGGTAACATGGAGCTTTTGATCCCGAGCCTCTGGGTATGCCAATGTATGCAAACACAACACCTGGAGGAGATCAAATTCAAGCACTGAAGCAATAACCTCTGAACACAGGGAAGTGAGATCTGTGCACACCCCTGCACACAATCCTACGGTTCCAGCGCTGCCTTCCCCTCGGCCCAAGCAGCACACGGGTGTACCTGACAAAGTTGTTGAGTTCCTACTGGGAAAAAAAACCCCAACCCCACCACATGACGCTACCAAACCAGCTAGAAATGTCTAATGATTAGAATCTGGCAAGGACAATCGGAGCAGAGACAGAACTAACAAGTCAGAGCCACTGCAACCAGCTCCGCTTGGGTCACGACACGGATCTGAATTCTGTCGACTTACTGTTTCATTCTGATCTGTCCAGTTCACTTCGAAGCCATCAAAGGCGCGGCTTTGCCAGTTCTTATTTAGCTCCTTGATAACAGCATCCTCCACGCGCTGAAGGAACGCGACAAGGCTGGGGTAATCTACTTGGGCCTCTTGCTGGAGGTCTTGGACAACATCTTCACTTTGGTCCGCCTGCACAGCGGCATCTCGGCTGCTATGAGACTGTACCGCAGCTTCTGCTGTTGAAATGTTCCCAGTCTGGCAGCTTTTCTAGTTAAAAGAAGACACACAGTCTCTTTAATCCAAACTGAACAGAGAAGAGTGCTGCACAACTCATTCCCAACACCTTTCCCTTTGGGGCATGTCACAGCCTTCCCAGCACCCTCGCACACCTCTGCTGCAGGGTGAGAAGCTGGGGGGGCTCTGGAGCTGCGCAGGTGGCGCTGAGGTATCCGCGACCTTCACACGATCTGAGGTGAGCCAGGGGTGCCCGAGGGCCCGGCGAACCCAGACCAGCAGGGGAGGGCGAGGCACGGAGAGGCCAAACGGCAGCGAAGGCTCCAGAGGGAACCACAAGCACCGGGCACCCCGAACAGCGCTCGCAGCTCTTCCACTCCCGGCTGCTCCTCGTTGGCCTCAGGCAGCCAAAGGCCTCAGCGGGGGCAGAGCCAGCGGGGACCCCCCGGCACCGCCCTGCGGGGACTTCACCGGCGGGCCCGGAGGGGCCGAGGCGGGGCCTGGAGGGGCCGAGGCGGAGCCCGGCGCCCCCTCCGCAGGGCGGACACCGAGAGCCGGCCCGGCCCCTGCCGGCGCTCCGTGGGTCTCACCGTTTGGCTGCGGCCGCCCCGGGCGCTCCTCCACAGCGACTCGGCGCCGGCGCCGGNCCGGGGAGGGGGCGCAGGGGGAGGCTGCGGCGGGAGCCGCGGGGCGGAGAGGGGAGCCGAGGGGGGCAGCGGTCTTTGAGGAGAAATCCGCTAATTCGGCGGGTGGCGGCGCAAAATCCCCGCTGTGGGCAGCGCGGACGGCGGGAGCTGGCCGGGGGGCTGCTTCGGTCGGTGCATTCCGCATCCAGAAGCATTTACTGGTGACACGGCTGCCTCAGGGGATTGTTCCTACCAAGCCTGGCTGTGCTTGTAGGGTTGGGGGGGTTTTTTTGCTAATTGTAACTTCACCAGAACAACTTAATGATGAAGGCACGGGCTAAATTTAGTGCTGGCAGGAGCAGGCACAGAGGCACTGGCAGAGGAGCTGCTCCTGCTGGGCAGGAGCTTGGTCTGAATGTGAAAATCCGGGCTCCACGACAAGGAGAGAACGGGTGGAGAGGCGCTTTAGCACATGTGGATCCGTTTATGGCTGAGGAATTTACAAATAATAGTGAAATAAGATTCCCTAAACTCTTATCAGTAGTCATTTTACAGATAGCGAAACCGAGGCAGAAAGAGGTTAAGTGGCACCTCCTTCAAAAGCACGGGAAAAAAGATTCCAAGTGGATCTGAAGCCTCCTGATTTCAAATCCTGGAAGGTGTCTCTGCTGTGGTTTTCCCCCTGGTTTGTGTGGACCTTCATGACACTCCATAGGTCAGCTAAGAACACAAACGCACTCCTGGTTGGACTCCTGGAGTTCCAGGGTTCAAGTTCGGCATCTCCTGCGGTGGGAGGCAGCTGGTGGGTGTGGGAGCTCCAGCAGCAGCAGGAGACCAGTTTTTAGTGGCAGGATGCGAGTCTGACTGCTTCCAGAGTCCGCTTCTCCCGTCGGCAGGCCCCTGGCACCTTGCTTCTAGGCACCGCTTTATGGCAGCTGATTGAATGGATCACCAAGAAGGGTGGAGGGTTTATGTCCTTTTTTTTGTGGTATGGCTTATTTTTTATCAGCTCAGATGTCAGGATGTGAATTACAATACTTTAAGTATACTCTGCTGTCCTCTTCTACCAATTTTAACACAAGCGAAGCATCTCTAAAGCTACAGCTCCAGAGCTCTTTAGATTTCCAACCAGGTGTCTGTAGCTGTGGGTTTGAGGCTGCTTTACCGTCTTTGTTTCTCATTCAGCTTTTTGCTTCCACCTTGGTTTAAACATCCCCTTACAAAGCAGCTTTAAAAGACGTTAAGAGTGTTGGAAACAATGCACTGGTTTTGTCACAGCAGGATTCCAGTGCCTTCTCTGGAGAAAATACTTGATTCTCAGTGTATTCATTCAAGAACTCGGCTGCTGTATGGTGAGACAGTGCTCTGCTGCTGGTGTTGGTGAAATCCTAGTACAGCACTTCCTGGAAAATGCTGATTCTTTAAAAAAAAAAAAATCAACTTGAAGATACAAAACAGTGACACGATAATCTGTCCCTTAATGAGGGAAATAAATAGATTTTCCATTCAGATTCAACAACCCCATTAAAAGTATATAAAGCGAGCGGTGTTGGGTGATTATTTTTTTTCTGCTGCAAGTGGTTAAATGCAGGAAGTAGGGGGAATTTTTTTATCTCAATTTACTTTGTGTTGAATAACGGAGACTAAATATTTGAACTCAATAGCAGAGTGGGTTTTTACGAGGTTCTTGATGTTTAAGTTTTATCATCTATAAATAGATGATCTTAAAGTCGTCACTAAATTATCTTTAATTGGTATGATTAGAACTGCTACGGAAGATCGCTGTTTGGTAGTGGAGTAAATATTGCAAGCGTGAATTTATATACAGTCTGCACCATCATCAAAGTGCTGAGTGCAAACTGTGATTTAAAAACTTTAAATAACTTGTCAGAGAGAATTTAAGGAGAAAAGTTTGTGGGGTTTGAGATGGCGAAGGGAGATAAGAAAGCTGAAGTTTGAATATGTGAAACAGACCGAAAATAAACCAACGATTTCTTTTTTCAGCAAGTAATATGCAAAGTTACTGCAAATGCAGGATGTGTTCCCGGTAAGGTGGTGCATGTCTGGGCGACTTCTTCCCTGAGGACAAGAAAGGAGCAAAGAGCTCTAAGAGATGACTGAGTAACGGCAGTTTAATCCTTCTTTATTCCAGTATCTCTGATTTTTTTTGGGGGGGGGGGCGGTTGATATATCAGCAGTGCTTCAGTAAGTCATACCTTGCTTTTTCTTTCCGGCGTGGCAGTGTCAGATACGCAGGTAGTAACACTACACTGGAAACAAGGTGAAATCGGGGATAATTGGGGGAGGGCTGTTACTAGCCTGAGGCTACTAAGTCTCTGTTAGTAGGGCAGTGCTGATCTGTGCTCTTTCTTCTTTGTGTTTTGTGATACAAAGTAGTAATAAGCTTTCACTTGAACATAAAGGAGCAAATCAGCATCAGAAAACCAACAAGAACAAGGGAAGATAGAGGTCCAGAGAAAGCCGTGTGGGAAACAGCAGCACTGGGGGAGAAGGTGTCAGGAAGAAGGAGATGCAATGCTGAGCGGGCACACTGCGGGAGTGATTCCTACAACCTGGAGCGACACTAATATTCTAAGCTACATTTCGGTAAAAGTTCACCCACTAGTGGGTGCAGTAGCTGCCCTCGATTTGTGATAAACGAAACCACCGAGTCTTGTGGAGGCTCCTGACAGACGAGACAGCAGACGCTACCCAAAACCAGAGATGTAACTCAGCCTTCCCCTCTTACACCTTCCCCTCCATCCCAAACAGATGCAAGTAAGGATGAAGAAAACATGCAGGGTTCAAATGAGAACGGCGTGTCCAGGTGTGAGAGAGAGAGCTCTTGGTGCTTAGACAGGCAGTGAGGGGGCATGAAATGGGATCAAAGGCATCGCGTGGTACTGCCTGATGCCTCTGTTCGAGGAACAGGACTTTTTACATATTCTCATCTATTTAAAAAACCCCAAAATGCAGCCAAACAACAGAACTCCTCAGACTATCAAAAGGGTTTGTATCAAAGAATCGTCGCTCCAGAACCTGTTTGTCTCCCTAACTAGTATAACCAGCAAGACCAAATTCTGTTTCCCTGGTGGTTCGTTTCCAACCTGTGCGCTGCTGTACTGCCTGGCACGACGATTTTGGTTTGGCTGAGGGCTGGGTAGCTCACTGGATTGCCTTTGAATTAACCCAAGCAGGCAACACAGAGATTGAACTGGCTTTACACTGACATTTTGTGCTTGTTCTTTGGGTATAGACAGTGCCTGATCGCTCCCATACTGTTTGGAACTAGATCTCGAGCATCGCTTGAGAGGGAGGTTGTTGGCTCTACTGGTAATAGATGGATAATCATGGATAATTGTAAGACAAAGATTGTAGTCAAGTGTAATCGCAGCGGGAAGGAGCCCAGGGAACAGTGGCAGGTGGCAGCAAGGGGCGCAAAGCCACCGTGCTGGCGGGTGTTGGATGGCAAGCGAGAGCTGGTACGGGGCCAGGAGCCGCTGGGCATGTTGAAAGAGGCATCTGCAAAAGGGATCTGCTCAGGATCCCAATTCCTGGCTGTCACGGTGCTCCAAACTGGGTGGCAGCTGGGAGCCTCTGCCTTGGACAGAGGCTGGATGCTGTCAGCGAGGTGATTGGCAGCATCTCTCTCCTTTTAGGCTCAGCAGCCTCTGGCTCCTGCTGAGTTCGTACCAGCATGCCCACCATCTAATCTCAGAAATAAAAGTACAATCTGGCACACCACGCTTATAAGGTAGCTGACCCTTTGCAGTGCTGGCAACATGGAGGAAAACACCAAGACCATTTAAATTAATCCCATAGTCAGGAACCACACATGACTACAAATTATTTATCTATTCTGTACATCACTGCATCAACTCATGCCCTGTCTGTAGTATCTCCAACAGTTGCTGGAGTTTTCATTGGTATGTATAAAGCAGCTTGCTCTCTCAAGAAAGCCTTGCGGACAGGTATTACTCGTCTGAATGGAACTGGCTATCCATTGTAGAAGTGTTGTTTCAAAAAGGACATTCAGAAATGAGTAGTTACGTTCCACTCAGAGCCAGCAGATTTCTACTTCTGTAAAGCAAGCAGGATTTGCATGGTAGCTCGTGATAGCTCTTCAGAAATCTATTTAATTTCAAGCCCGCTAATCTAATTTCTTATTATTTCTGTGAGCAATAAATACATCATTGCTTTATTGGGGTGGAGAGCAAAATAAGGTTCCTACCATGATATTAGTTAATGCAGTAGGAAAGAGATTTGCCAGGACTCCTTCAACTGATGCAAATTCCACCCCTGTTTAGAGTTTGTGTGCTGTCAGTTTAGCTAGACCTGCAAAATCACCTCACACGGAGTGTGAAAGCCGCTTCCGAAATGGCAAATAATAAGATCCCGTTTTGATTGCTCCGTTATCCCCAGCGTAACAAGGATCCCCAAGGATCCCGACGCTGACTCTACAAACGCACACAGAGATAACTTTACTGAATTACGCGCTGCAGAAAGATTATCATCGTCTCAAAGCAGACGGAAGATTAAGGGACGCGGAATATCTTGTAGAGACAAATTGGCTGCCTCAGCGCGAGTGCTTTGCTGCTGCAGAAAATGCCAAGTGATTTGTAACGATCGCTGTCTTTTTATCTCGTCTATGAGATGACACCTTTATCTTTTAGGAGAGTGACAGGATAGTAGGTCTGGTACTCAGGAGAAGCAGAATGAACCGCCAGTGTAACTGCTTTCCTTAGTGTGTAGGGTTCCCAACACAAGTACTGACACCAGTCTAAGTTAAAAAGAAGGAAAAGAGTGAGGACACGACAAAACAGGGCTGAAGAAGGCAGGAATGTGGCTCTCTGTGGAGAAGCGTAAAAGACAATTGCACCAATTACATGCTGGTTTTGGAACTCCACGCAGCCCAAGTCTATTGAAATATATATTTGTAAGCGGGAGTGGTGGGGAGGGAGGATGCTCTGGAATGAGGCCTGGAGCTGAAATGCTGTCGTAAAGGCAGGAGGAGGAGGGAGAGCCGCAAACTGACTGCGAGCCTCCGGTTTAAAAAAGGTCCGGAAACATTGGAATGCCAAATTATGTGACACCTTTCATTCCTGTTTTTCTTTTCTCCTTACTTTTCCGTTTAATCGATCAAAACTTTTCCTATTTATGCTACTAATGGTGGAAGCTGCGTTGGGTGAAAGCATTTTTATTTTGCTCTATTCTAGCCTGACCAACTCCTGCTTATGCAACAGCTTCTACCTTTAGTAACACCAGTATAACTGCAGCAGTACTGAAAAAAAACACCACCCCGATTTCTTAGCATCAATAAGGCCCGAGAGAACTTGCTGCAGTGCTGGGATGTGACAGGAGGCAATTTATAAGGAATTAACTCTGACAGTCACTTTATACAGCTGATTTTCAAAGATCTAGGCACTAAAGATGTGTTAATGAGGGTACTGAGGCTTCGTAATTAATTATATTAGCATCTCTTTGTTACTCTTTACAACATCAGTGCCTGCTTGACATTTCAATAGGAGTCTGGTAGTATTCTTTGTTGTTATTATCCAGAAGTACAGTTATACCTTAGCTCCCAGAGGGCAACGTGGCATGTAAATGCCTCTGTGAATTGCAAGGGCCTTTGGATCTCAGTAAAAGCCCTTGAAGGAGACCCTGCTGGAAACTGAATGGATGTCAGTAAAATTTCTCTAGTCTGGAGTCTCTCTTCAGATATGGACTCCCCTCCCCTTTCATTTCTCCCTTGCCTTCCCTCCCCCCTTGCTTTCCCCTGCGCTGGTGCTTCTCACAAGGCTTAAGAACAGCGATATCCAGCACTGGCTGAATGCTGAGTTCCAACCCTCTAAAGGAAGGAATACTGACCTGAACGAAACTGTGAACAAAGTAACCTGAAAACAGGGAATATTTTCACAGGCTTGAATTTTCAGTGCAATAAAGCCAGTGCTGCCAGAAGGAGTCCCAGAAGCGGTGAGTCAGATAACAGATGTACGACTGTGGTGGGAGGGAAATGGTTTCTACTTTGTTTTATGCCAGACCCCCCTCCTGCCCTTCGCAAAAGCAGATGAAATTATTTTCCAGTCCTACCACTGCAAAAACAAACATGATAGAGTTTAAAGGTTATTTCCTTCGTGTGTTTCTGAGAGACCTTTTTTATTATTATTATTCCAGAAGGGGAAGGATGACTTTTTTTTGTCAATGATCTCAAATTCTACTCTGCAAACTTAACTTTCCCAGTCTCACCTGAGGTGGCAGAGCTGCTATTTCATTTGTTGATATATTCCACTTGCTTGTGTTAATTTAAACAAAACTTACCAAAAAAACTATTGCTGTTTTTTCACACCAGCTCCAATTGCAACCTTGCCATGGTTAGGCTAAGCTAAGGGCACGGTTTGACAAACATCTGTTCTTCCTGCCTTCGTGGGACCCTCTTTCTGGTAACGTTGTTTGTGCCTCTGCACCAGGGAACCAGATCAGAGTATTAATCTGAGTTAAAAATAAATGGGGTTTTATAGGGACTATTGCTAACTGAAATCAGTTTCCTGATTCAATTTAATGTGGGGCTACACAAAAAGACGCTGCACTTCCACAAATCCGGGACTGTGAAGGGGAAGAAGAGGAATGTGTGGTAGGGGTAGAAGAGGAATGCCTAGGTAGGAACTTCTACCAAAAAATAACTTGTCAAACTATGTCCTGAAAGACGTTACATTCTTCCAAGGCAGAACCAGCTCTTTGCTTTGTGCTCACGTAGCACCTTGTGCAAAGAGATCCTGGTAGCAGGACTCTCCAGACTCTCAAAGCTATTGTAATACCAAAAAATAATAAGAGTTCCTACAGACTCACACAATTAACCAAATTCCACTTGCAGATTGTTGGCAACTCAGGCAGCATTTTATGTAGCTGAAGCTGGAGACTAGTTCCGTTCCTGAGTTCTGTCTCCAGCTCTAATGAGGAATAACTCGGTAACTCTGGCATTCAGTTAACTTACCAATAAAAGGATTACTTTCCTTACAGAGCTTTTTATATCTAACTAGATATTTTTTTTAATGAGCTTTGACATTCTCAGATGAAAGGAATAACGTGTACGATGTATTATTATAGCAAAACCTGAAGATGACAGATCCCTACACACGTTCCTCTTTCTTGTTTCACCTTTTCTGTCACTATACTCCTACACGAGACTTGAGAGACACCGCAAATGTTTGAATAACGCCAACCCGCAACTCCAGAATTGTAAATTGCCTACTCGCTTTTCACGGAGCAACGTTGCACGTGTTTATTTTAATCGGGTATTTTTTTCTGGATAGAAGCAGAGGTTACTCCCCGCCACGAGTCCAAATATTGATAGCGTTCTACATAACAAGGGAAGTTTTTAATGATTCCCACAAAACCAACTGACACTTGGTAAGGAAACAACGGATAGAATACACAGTCTCTACTGCTACTCGCCAGGGACCAAATCTTGAAGTGTTACTCAGCTTTGTTTAGGCTTCAGCAAGAGCTTTCCTGCCGTAGGACTGAGGGGATGATAACTAAGAATTTCAGGAACTTGGCCAGAATTAAAATCCTGGAAAGCAAACATTTAGAAATTGTCTTTGTAGAAATGTTGTCATCCTTTTAATTTTCCCATGACAGGAGAAGAGGGAGGGAATTGTCTGGAAGGCTCCTTGCAGGAGAACCCACAGAAGCACAAACTATAGTTTTTCAGCAGTGCTCCACCCCTACTGCTTAGTTATCCTAAAACTTGTCTAAGCCTTCTTCTACCTTTAAAATACTGTAACTTCCATTAGATTTTATGCGTATCTATCGTTATCTCATTAGAAATACTCTACCTAGCACTGGAGCTTCTGCCCTGGCTGTGATACAGCCTTTCTTCAGACAGAGCACCACTGAAAGAAACCGAAGCCCAGTAGCTACCTCCCTGTGAATGATTTCAGGTTTCATTAACTTTGAATTTAATTTAAGATATTTTAAGAACATTTTGACTGCCCCTTTTATCTCCAGTATCTGGGAACAAGCACAGGCACTACACAGACCACCCTGCTCTTACAAGCAAGTGCTCTGGTAAGTTAAAAACGTTGGTATAGGAAAAAATAAAAGTCAGGTTTAGTAACTATGTCTAACAGGAACTCTACCAAAAATAACTAAAGAAAAAAATCCAGATAGAATCCCTGGATTTATTTAACTACATGCTGTTAGTCAGTGTCTGTCATCTGTGTTCTTGAACCACCATCCTGCTTCAAAGGCAGTTAGCAGCCCAGAAATATTTTCATCCGAGGGTTTAAACTGCAACAACTGGGAGGACACGTGGAAGATTCTTCCGTCATTATCTAACCATCCAGTTCTAATGCGAGTGCTCGGCTGGGAAGGTCTGTGACTAGTGGAGATGGATAAACAGTTGGAGGGGAGGCATTTGACTGTTTAATATACGTGCCAAACTGTCTTTCTAGGGTCACGGGGACTCGGCGATTCCTGGGGGCTGTCAAACTGATTACACGCAGCAAACCAGCCGCTGTGTCTCTGCCTGCTGCTCGGAGCCAGCGCTGATACGCCAGTCAGACTTCCCTATCAAGCACGAGCTTATGTGTGCTTGAGATGTTGCGCAGCCTTCAACTCACTGGTGCATGCGGTAATTTCAAAGCTTCCAGATACTCTACAAAATTTTGCCTCGCGCTCCGAGGGCGAATCTTTGTTCCTAGTACAGAGCCCAAGTCTGCGAGCGCTTTGTGACAGACGAGGCTCCCAGCGTAGATGTACGATTGTTAAGCAGTTGGTTGCATTTCAGCCGCGGTGAAACGATCCTTGGTTTCTATTTCTCTCCAATTATTTCTGCAAAGGCTGGGAGATGCTTTGGGATGAGAGGCTATAAAAACGTAAGTTGCCGTGAATTATATTGACATGCGTGATTTTCTGTACGCCCATTTTGCATTGCAGAAACACTTCGAAGGAAACGGGCTCTCCTTGCTTTTTCACACATCGCTGCATTGTATTTGAGAGGATTTAGCACCTTTCCTGATTTCGCTTGCCAAATCAGGGGTGTGTGTTGAAAATTTACAGCTGACTTGCCATCGCAGAAGCTAAGCACCATTACCAATCACGTCTCTGTCTTGCAGTTGCACACCTAACCAAGGGAAGGAATACTGGGAGATCTGAACTTTCAGATCTAGCAGCAAATAGGAGATTATCTTTACAAAGCTTTCTCCAGCAAAACGTGTGGTTACTGCTACCCTTGGTGTAAACTGGAAGGCCATTAATCGTTTTCAGCTGCTCCCATCTATCCCAAAAATACAGAAGGGAAAACTAACACAGATTTTCTTCATTCATCTGATAACAGCCATTGCCTGACAGCAGGCTGCAAAGATCCACCTCCCTTATTTGTCAACACCAGAGCACCCGCACACTGAGTTCGAAAGATGCTACATGTGGTGTAGTTCTGCAACTCGAACCCTGCAACCTGCAGCTCAACCCAAAGCAGCAATGCTAACTCTGTCACGCGGAGCAGAAAGAGTGATTTGCAGCACAGCTCCTTGGACAGGATATACAGCGCAGGAGAAAATGTTAACTTTTCTGTTGAATTAGATGCAATCGGAGCTGAGAAATGACTAATGAAGATGAGATGAGGAGGAGGTCATGTTTTCACATTATAGACCTTCAAAGGTTAATCTAGAGAAAGACAATGTAATAGTAAATCACAGGTGAGAAAAGAGAGGGGAAAATCAAGCAGATATAATTGCATAATAAATAGTCTTGAGGGGAACAGAGGAAGAAAAGCAAGCTGCACACATGAGCTCACGACAGCTGAATGTGCAGATATCTGTGTTAATTTATCTTAGGAGATGCGGACAGAGTACGAGAGAAGTTATCTCACAGTGATGGCCTCCAGGAAGGCCTTGAGACATCCCTTGTGGTAAGGATTTGATAATGCTGCATTTATAAAGTTGCTTACCTTTTGTGCCCAGCAGCTTGAGAGCTCATTGCTGAATGTGGCAGCAGAGGACTAAAGGGTGGCAGCTCCTCTCTCCTGCTGTTTGCACGGGCAAGCACAATACAAATTGTGGCAGCAGTTGTGGGTGGCAGCGGAAGCAAGGACATAGCTGGTGGGAAGTGACAGCTGGAAATAAGAAAGGAAAAGCAATTAGGATTTGGGAGCGACAGGTGGGAACAGGAGTCAGAAAACTATAGCTAAGGTCCTCTGAGGAGGCAGGAACTATCCAGGCCTTGGTGAGTGAGTCTGTTGGAAGGGCAACTTCAAGAGGACAAAAAAGAAGCAAGCTATGAGAAGCAAACTGGGAGGCAAACGCAAAAGGCAAGTTCCTATTTCATCAAAGGTGGACTTGTTTCTTAGCCTGATCTATATAGTAATACCCATGTGCGAACGGTATCTTGCGTATTTTCATATAAAAGAGCGTCTTGGCTGTTACTTTAAGGGCACACCAGAGCTGGCCGTAGCAGCGAAGCTGCAACGAGCTCTTCCATGACAGGTGGACAGGAAGGGGACAAAAAGGGTTATTTAAAGTCTCTCGCTGTCGGAGCAGCGGCAGGTGTGCTGGCAGGCGGCGGGGCTCGCTGACCTTCTGGAGTCACCGAGCGCGCTGGGTGTGACTGACAGGGCCTCTGTGCCCTGAAAACGCAGCCCCTGAAGCCATCGCTGTGGGTCACGTTCCAGCCTCGGGGGTCGCCACGTCCCCACGGATTGCCTTTGCAAAGTCATTCCTTTGCCATAGTTTTGTCCCTTGAATTATTATATTCAATATCAGCATCCTTTCTGTGTAATTTTCATGGAGGAGTTTAGTCGACGTGGGATAAAATACACTTCAACATATTGTTATTTAGTAAACCCCAAATAGTCCTATGGACGCTTCTCCTGTATCTAACCCTTAAAACTTGTTTTGTAATCCATTGTAGCTTTTTCTCATACATGTAGTCTTGTATCATCTGAAGGTATCAGAAAAAGATAGGGGATTACATTAAGAGCACAAATTGTCACAACCTTATTTACATACAAAGCCACATCTGACTTGTACTCGGCACTGAAGGGAGCTGCTGACATCGTTTATGTGTATTTTGTGCCAGCGATGAGCACCAAAATAAGCTTTTTTCTGCTGATGTGTTTTTAAGTTGTCTCTTATTTTTAAATGGAATCTCCTTTTCCCTTCACAAACTCCTCACTATGTGCCAGAGGAGGATGAGGAGGAGGAGGA
>WEIS01039043.1:0-17268 GCA_013389965.1 Todus mexicanus | reverse complement strand
CAAATATCTCTTAAACACTGACATCCTTGAGGCATTGACTACCTCTTTAGGAAGATTGTTGCAGAGTCTGACCACCCTCTCAGTATAGAAATGCTTCATAATGTCTGGTCTGAACCTCCTCTATTGCAGCTTTGAACCATTCCTATGTGTCCTGTCACTGGATACCAGGGAGATCAGCACCTCCCTCTCCGCTTCTCCCCAACAAGTTTTAGAGAGCAAGAAGGTCACCTCTCAACCTCCTTTTCTCCAAACTAGACAATCCCAACATCCTTAGCTGTCCTCATAGAACATTCCTTCCAGCTTTTGCATCACCTTTTTTGGCCTTCTCTGGACACCTTCAAGGACCTCAACATCCTTATTATATTGTGGGACCCAGAACCGCACACAGTACTCAACAAATTTTTACTGCATTTTTTTTAGATTATTAACCTGCTCAGGAATAGTGAGACACTGAGAATTAGTCTCTGCCAAACCATCAATTTTTTAAGATGTCATGGCCATGTTAATCTGTTGCTCTATGGGGCTTAGTTGCAACTAAACTAGTATTGCTCATGTTGACTGCTTTATCACTCTGTTTCCAAGGGAACTGCAAATGAAATCTTTTTTCCTCCAAATGTGTTTGTATTTCAGCCTGTGACTTGCTTACAGGACAGGTTGACCAGTTAGGAAGATGAAAAATTATAACTTCTTTTTCTGTAACAATATTGTTCAGTGTGACAGGAAACAATAGTTTGCACATAAGAAGTTACTTTATTCTACATTAAGCAAAGTGGCATAACATGACTTTTGAAGAGAAATGTAAAAATAATACAATTAAAATGTGTATGAAAACCATTCCTTAATTTTCTAAAATAAATTTATTTAAGAAATTAAGTATTCATCAAGCTGCAATGAATAGCAGAAACAACATGATTTATTTACAGAAATCTATGAACGACCATTTTATGGGAGAGTTAGGTCTATCATCCCTATTACTTTCTGAGAAATGTGTTTTCCATGTTGACTTGGTTGTGATAAAGTTATTCTTCAGGCAAGTGCTATTGTTCTGAATGAAAATATGATAGGAACTGTATTGCTGTAGTTTTCATAATGGTTTAGAAGACAGAGAGAAATGGTGAAACCAAGAGTTTACAGATTAGGGCTCTATATGACCTGATGGACGCTAAGCTTCAAGTCCCTGTTGTACATGGGACAGGTAATTGAACTTGGGTTTCCCTATATTCAATTAATCTACCTATGTATATTTAACCTGGCATTTATGTCTTTGCTGCTGTGGTGAGTTAACCTTGACTGAGTACCCTCCAAGTCACTCTATCACTCCCCCCACACATCTCCCTCAACATGACAAGGGGGAAGAGAATAAGATGGAATCAGCCCGTGGGTTGTGACAGAGGCAGTTTAATAGAAGAAAAGGAAGCAAGGCTATGCATGCAAAGCGAAGCAAAGCAAAATACAAAATTTAATCTCTACTTCCCATAGCAGGCGATGTTCGACCTCTCCCAGGAAGCAGGGAGAGGGGTTGCTCAGGGGACAAACATCTCTCACAGATGACCCCCTTCTTTGCCCTTTCCTCAAGCTTTTATTACTAAGCTGACGTCATGTGGTATGGAATACCTCTTTGGACAATTTGGGTCAGCTGTTCCAGTCGTGTCCCTTCCCTAGATCTTGTCCACCCCATCCCCTTGGTGCTGTGCTAGCCCTGCTCAGCAGTAATCATAACACTGGGTGTTGTCAACATCTTTCTAGCTTCAGTGCAAAGCACAGCACTGTGAGGGCTGCTATTGGGAAATTCACTCCAGCTCAGCCAAGCCCAATACAACTACTTTTTGTGGAAAAATACAAAGCACAGAATCACAGAATCATAGAATCATTTAGGTTGGAAAAGACTTTTAAGATCATTGAGTTCAACTGTTAACCTAACACTGCCAACTCATCATTAAACCATGTCCCCAAGCACATCTATATGTCTTTTAAATACCTTCAGGGATGGTGACTCCACCACTTCCCTCAGCAGCCTGTTCCAGGGCTTTGTAACCCTTTCATTGAGGAAATTTTTCCTACTATTTGACCTCAACCACCCTGGCACAATTTGAGGTCATTTCCTCTTGTCCTATCGCTTTCTGCTTGGGAGCACAGGGCACAGACTGACCCCCATCTCCCTACAACCTCCTTTCAGGCAGTTATAGAGAGTGATAAGGCGTCCCCTCAGTCTCCTTTTCTCCAGGATAAAGAACCCCAGTTCTCTCAGCTGTTCATCGTAGGACTTGTTCTCTAGGCCCTTCACTAGCTTTATTGCCCTTTTTTGGATACAGTGCAGCACCTCAATTTCCTTCTTATAGCGAGGGGCCCAAAACTGAACACAGTATTTGACACGTGGCTTCACCAGTGCCAAGTATAGGGGCAAAATCACTTCCCTCATTCTGCTGTCCACACCATTTCTGACACAAACCAGGATGCTGTTGGCCTTCTTGGCCACCTGGGCACACTGCTGGCTCATGTTCAGCCGGCTGTCGACCAACATCCCCAGGTCCTTTTCCATGAGGCAGCTTTCTAGCCACTCTTTTCAAAGCCTGTAGCGTTGCATGGGGTTGTTCTGACCCAAGCCCAGGCATTGTTGAATCTCGTACGATTCGTCATGGTTCATCAATTCAACCTCTACAAATCCCTTTACATTTCTTTCATAACATGGTAAGAAAACAATGCTAAACTTCTTTAAACAAACAAAAAAAAACCCCACAAAAACCAAATGAATATTCTGGTTGTAGGGACTGTCCTAAATTTTTTTGTCCACGTTGTGCATATAGCTGGATTTTTAAAAACATTTAGATACCTAAACTCTGTTACGCCTGTAGGGGAGAGTTACTGCGTATTTTATAAAGCTATTCTTAGATTTCTTTTCTCTTAAAGTAACAGACTCAGTTGGATAGCTATGAGCTGAGCTTACAGAAAGGCTCTCGTCCAATTTCTACACTTTGCGGAGTCTGTCCAATCCATACTTTCTGTCACTGTTACAGGCATATTCAAAGAGGTGCAGTTCTTCCCTGCAAATTGGTGTCATTGTTCATCACCTCGTAATGGTATACAGGGCACTATTACAAAAGATACACAACAGAGAGGCAGATTTATTCTGAGTGATAAAAAGGAACTTCCAGATTCCAAATCTAATCTGCCTTTAGGATTCTGCGTAATTATCATGAATATCTCACAAACTTATCTAATCAGTACTACTACAAACACTGGAAGAGATTGCCCCATCCCTGAGAACATTCAAGATCAGGATGGACGGGGTTCTGAGCAATCAGATCTAGTTGTAGATGTCCCTGTCCACTGCAGTGGAGTTGAACTAGATTACCTTTCAAGGTTCCTTCCAGTCCAAACCATTCTATGATTCTGTTATAAATGTACTTTTCCTTGTTTTTCTGAGCATGTTTCATTATTGAAAATCAACATGAATTAGTTTATAATAAAATGTAAAAATGATTACTTATTCAGGATAGGTGATATTATTTATCTTTGCAATAATGGGAACTGTAACAGAAGTTGGGCAGAGATAAAAACAGTTGTATGTGAATTTGAACTTAAAAAACTCTTTGGCTAGATAATGAGGCTTTGTTTATACCCATAAACTTAATGTGTATAGGATTCTTATATAGCACGAAAGCCAACTGGTATGAAAAATTAAAAACCTCTTGTCCTATTTGCTTGCATGTCTCTGCTTCATACTACCTTACAGACTGTGGTTGGAAGTGGCTTTGGAGAGTTCTGGTCAGCTCAGGGAAAAAATTGCCAAGGGCCATTCTGACAATATAAAATGGCAAGCGATCTCCATTCAGCAGCTTAGAAGTGCTTAATTAGTAACAAAGATGTAATAAATTATCCAAATCATTTCAGTAGAAGCACATTTGATATTACCATTTTTTTCTTAACTAGTTGCCTTTTTGGCTAGATAATAATGCTTTCACATATTTTTGCTTTAATGCTTTTTGATTATTATTCTTTTTTGTCTAAAAAAATAACTGAAAGAAACCACCCCAGAGTAAAAAGAAACTCCACAGGAGTTTTTTTTCCCCCATTTTTCATACAGCTACTTACATTGACTAACAGTGGTCTTGAATTTTCAAATCTACTGCAGAATCTCTACTGTCTGAACTAAAAGACAGCAACATGAGAAGGAAATCAACACATTCTCTACAGCAGTAGTTAGACAACTGTGCTGTCTCTCCAATTCCAGAAGATAGTTCTCCTTTCAAGTTCTGTTTTAGGTAGTCATTTAACCCAATGGTAATTGAGTTTGTTTGATCTCTGTTTCCAATCATTTCTGGTTAGTTTCAAAAATTAACACTTTTAATATTCTTCTCTTGCAGTTTCCACCTTATTCTCACTCCTTCACCTTTTCCTTTCTAGCTTCATGTCAAAGTCAATTTGCCCACCAGATGATCTACTCTCTTTCATCAGATTTCACTCCATCACTGTTTGCTCTGCTACTTCATTCACAAGTCTGATTTTCCTGTCAGTCCCACCTCCTCTCTTGTCACTTTCTTCTTTTAACTGAATGCCCTTTTCCAAGCAAACAGTTTCCTGTCTTCCCCATATTTCCTTCAAGTTGAAAGTTATTCCCTTGTTTCAGTCTTGGTATCAGTTAATGCCTTTAAATCATGAATTCCTTTCTCAACAACATATTTGTTTCAACCACATTTGAATCAGGTTATTTCTCTGCCACAAGTCTGTGCTGTCTGATGTTACCAATCTCAGAGAGGGAAGACCACCCTTGTTTTCACTGATGGCAAAGAAATTCTAAGACTACTTGCTTTGGAAAAAAGTTTAGAGAGAAGTTTTGATCTTGCACCCATGTTAAGCAGGAAGCATGGTCAGTTACCTGACTGTAATGGTGCAAGCAGAGTTTAGTCATAATAAGGACAACCTGAAGAGATTGAATTCTTCAGAAATATTAAGCGACAAAATCAGCTTTGTAATATATTGGTGCACTCAAAAGTATGTAAATTGGCATAGGTATAGATTTATAGTGGGGGGAAAAAAAGATAAATACTAAGTCACTAAAAGTGCAGTTTTTCAACCAGTGAAACCCCTTCATAACAAAACTCGACTGATGATCCCACAAGAGAAGATTTAAATGCAAAAGATGTACATGTTTGGCAATTAATGTATATTTTCCTTAGTCTGTCTTTCAGTTATAATTAAATCGTAGTGACTGAATATTTCCAAATGAAAAACTGGATTGGAATTCATTATACAGTGAATATTCAGAGACTTTTGAGACTAAATATCTAAGTTTTGGCAAGAATTAATATTGTAATCATTAATGAAAGGTCCAGAAATCCCTAATTATAGGGGATATTGCCAACACAAGTGAACATCTGATGGCAGAAAATGTTAAGCTTCTTTCAAGACTTATATTACTATTTAGAAATAATTCCATATAAGCACTCTTATTCTTCTACTTATATGTATTCAAGAAACATATTTCTCCTCAGTTTTAATAACTATGTGGAATTTGGTATCTCTACAAAGGAGTTCTGTTAAACTTAAGATGTCATATACACTTAAAATCAGCACATGATTCTAGAAAAATAGTGTGCAAGAGAGTGGAAAATTAAATAAATTTTACCCCCCGTAGAGCTTAAATTTACAGGAAGTATTGAAGAGAACACTATAAACACAGTTTGACCCATATATAGAAGCAATTGGGGCAGAAATAAAACGAGACCCTCAGATGCTCACTTTTTCCTTAATAGTCTTACTATCCACTGTTCTTGATGCACACAATATTTTTACATCCACTATAGAGGGAGAAATAAGGAAGCAAATCAGTTACTGTAATATATGCATCACAATGTACTTAAAAAAAAACAACAAAAGAAGAAACAGATGTTTCTTGTGCAGGTATAAAATTCAAAAGGATTATAAAACTATCAAAGAACATGTAATGAAGTGTAGATTAAAGAGTGCAGTCTTCTTGTTACAACATATGTTCTGAACTTTCGTGAGATAGGGTTGTATAATACTAGCTGAGTACTCATGAAAACAAGGAGATTGAAAGCACCTGCAAGAGAAGTGTTCTCTTTATGTTCTGAAAGGTAGAACATACAGGAGGGAGTGAATGGAGCAATAATGTGCCATATGAGTTGTAGAGTTGGAGTGAGTAACAGGCATTCAATATCCACACTTCTGCAACTGCAAGTCACTTTGACTGAAGGTCATTATAACCAAGATACAGTCTTGGAATTTCTTTTTTGGCAAAAACAGTGCCAATGCTGTCATATATCAGTTTATTCTGATTAGCCCTAGAAGGAAAGGACTCATTTCAGATATCTCATTCTTTTCCATACCTTTTGGGTAGGACTAATTTCAAATACAGATGAAAGATCTGCCAGTCTTTGATTATTGTTCCTAAACACGTGCCTTCATGTATTTCTGTGCTAACTAGACACAATATAGCTATTGAGGAAAAAATAGATTTATGCAGCAAGTTATGGGATAAAATCCAGATTTATGTAGCAGGGTATTGGGATAAAATCCAGGTGTCAGTAACATATGTAATTTTTCATTTTATAATCATTACATACCACTTAGAAAGATGCAACAAAACATGAATTTCTAACTAATATCAGTGCTTTGACCAAGCCTACATGATCATAACAGGAACTGTGTGATGTGTGATTTAACGCAACTGATCATAAACTATATACGTAGAAAAATAAGATATATAAATACACTGCAATCCAAGAATGAGAAATATGAGCTAAAAAGATATGAAAGACAATAGCTTTGTTATGTAGGAAACATTAAACATTAGAAATTCAGAATCCTCTTGAACACACTTCCATACAGATACAAGTTAATATCTTCAAATTATGATACAATCTGTAAAATGAAAAAAAGTAGGAACCCATCTTAACTCCTTCAGACAACCAGTGTATTATTTTCTCTTATGACTTCGTGGGTGCTTCATCAACATCCATTGTCATCTAATTTATGAAAGCCAAGAGCAGCAGGCAGGCAAGATAATCAACCAAACTACACATTCTCCCAGACAGATACTGGATCTGATGGTAAGACTTGGAAGAAATTTAAAAACATTTTGCTTCTAATAAATGTTCATTTGGCTATTCATCTGCATGAGAGATCTCTTAATTTCAACTTGTCATTCAATGAAATTGCTGCATCTGTGCAAAGAGCGAACTCAATTATAAACTAATCATGTCAAAGGGCAGGAATATCTATGATACCTAATAAACATTGTTAACCAGAGATGGACCATGCAGAAAATGCACGTTAAATACATTGTGATGATGCCAATTCAAGACAATTTTGGTTAACAACAGAGTGGAAGACAACTAGAATGAGATTCTTCTATGCTTATATTAATAGATATGTAACATCTTCCAAGGTATACAAGGGTATCCAAGATATTATGTAGATAGTTACAACACAAGTCTTACAGGAAGTCACCATTCTTCTGGACTGGCAATAAGTAGCTAAACAGGATATCTGACAGCATCTAAAAGTCCTTAGTATCTGTAGGTGGCCAACTGAATCACATCGTATGTGTCTACTTCCGGGAGACGAGCGCTGCTGCTATTTTACCAAATTAGTGATTCCACAGCTGGATTACTCAGAACATCAGAAACATACTCTGTTCAATTCCATTCTGAGTTTCATTCAGAATCCATGTCCTATCAGCTCCACCAACATTTCTCCTAACAGCAATAGGCTGCTTGGAAGACTTAAGGTGCTGCTTATGAAATTAGAATACTCAGGAAATGGCAGAGAGTGAGAGCACAAGGAGATGTACTAGAAAAAAAGAAAAAGATAAACAAACACCTAGCAATTAATTGCAGGTAAACTAAGTAAAACTGGAGCAGATACAATAGTGTGTATAAATCTAAAGCATGTATCATGTCCTGGTTCAAATTTTTTTAAAGTCCTCTTGGTGATTTATCCGTTTGAACCAGGACATGATAAGCACTGAATGTAGTATCTTTATTCAGGAATTTCAAGGGTTGAAAGCTTTATCTGCTGGAGAGGTCTAGCATTGTCATGTCACAAAGTATTCTCACCCCAGACCAGCTCCACCTGGCAGTTATTTCCTTTTGTTCTGAACTATTATTCCCCTTGTTCTGTCCCAGATGTTCTCACAAGCATGTGTTTGCATCAGTGAGGCTTTCCTTCTTTTCTGAGGTATTTCACTTTACTTGTGCATATGCTGATGCTTAAATTCTTCTTATTACATTGACTTCCCAGCATGATCTTTCCATACTGTCTCTACAAGTCTGAGATCTTAGTCACTGAGAAGAAATTCCTCAAGGCTCTGTTTCAGCATCTGGATTCTTTGGCTACCAATAAACTCAGCAGTAAAAAAAAGACCTTACTAAGCAATGGAATTCAGAGATCATTATTGGTAAACTGTTTGAACAGTACCCAAAACATATTTAGCCTGTAACAAACTTTACCAGATTTTACAGGCACAGGGTTGGGTGTGTTGTGTCAGAAATACAGGAATTACACGTCATGGAAGAGACCTTTGGGCATGGGAAGCCAAATCCATTCTTGCTCCCTAGAAATTATCTAGATAGCACTAGGCTTCTTTGTGGTTTAACAAATCTTTCAGCTTCAATTTACTTTTTTTTTTTTTTTTACTGTTAGAGGACCTTCTCTTGGAAGTATGTCCACTGTAGCCTGCAATGCCTGCAGTTTATTCAGAAATTGCTTTAAACAGTGGACTGTGGGCAAGGCTCCAATGATGCAGACATTATTTTATTATCAATTGTAAAAGTGTCTTCAATACTCACAGTCTCTAGGTACAATTGATCCCATCATTTGGGATGTCTTTCAAGATCTGAAGTTTTGAACATGACAGCTGTTCATGTCTCTCTAGTTTATAGAATTTTTGTACCGTGGATGGACTTCTGGCCCATTGTCAACCTGGCACAGGCAGCAAGCAGTGCTGGGGCTGTTCATGCTCTTCCTGGCTACCCAGCTAGCAGCAGTCTAGTCTGATTGCATTTGTACAGAGATGCTTGGCAGCAAGCTCACAGGTAGCTCATCAGTTTCTGTCAGTATGCAGTTGGAAGCCTGTCTTCCTCAAGAAAAAACAAAACAACAACAAACAAAAAGAAAACACACAGACACACACACAAAACCCCAAACAAACAAACACACACACACAAAAACCAACCATCCCAAACAAAAAGCAGCATTTTAAAAAAAATTACAGACAAATTATGGAACTTGTATTTCAGTTAGAGGAATCTTTACGTCCAGTTTCACTTAGTATTGAACACAGTGTAAAAAACTTTCCCCAATTATATTTATCTTTCATCCAAGTATATAACTTGCTTAATCTTGCCTAGAAGGCAAGGTATACATACAGTTGCACAATTACCTGGATTAAATATTAGAAATTCCTGTTGCCCACAGAATTTTTCTCTACATGTTCTGATGTAATTGCATTCAGCTGAAAGTATCCATAATTTTTCTGTTAGCTAAATAGGTTTATGTCGTACTTTGAAAACGTTGGCTATTATTCCTGTTTCTTCCTCTGTGTGAACCCGTGATTTTATATTACTCCATGCCAGAAACAAATTGAAATAGATGTGCTGCATACATGGACATGAAGCAGTTTGACCAGTAGTAATTGCTTCATGACAGTTTTGTATTCTTCCAGTTCTTCTCCCTGAGGGATAGTTTAATGGTTTGGATAGCATTAGTAAGAGAGAGACAAAGTACTGTCTCAAGCTAGATATTATTACTGGAGACTTGATAAAATCTAAACAGTTTTGAAACAATGGTTCTCTGAACAATTAAGTGGATACTGAAAACCTCCAAAGATTACTGATTTTTACTACACTTCACATTTTTAAAAAGATCACAAAAGAATTCCAGTCTTGGAGAGAGATCAGCTTTATACAGCACTTGAAAATATTTTGAGAGTGGCAGATATTCAGGGCAACAAGTCTTTTTAATACGCTGCTATTCAACGAACACAGTTCAAAAATAATTACGTAAATGTTACATATATTTATATGTATTTAAAAGTTTTCTCAAAAGCAACTTTTCAGCTTTTATTGGCATCTAACAGAAATATTGTAGTCAGGAATTTCTCTTGTTTAGATTTTGATACAAGACAAAAAGCAATCATGCAGTCTCTAAATAAATTAATAAATACATACATACATATATTCCACCTGTTAATATTTCTTTCACATCAGCTAGTCATTGCAGTGTAAACCAAAAATAAATTTTGGCAAGGGACTATGAAATCTATTTAATACAGAAAATTTTTTAAAAACTTACTTTTTTTAAAAAAAAAAAGTATTCTATTTCACTAAACTACATTTCGGCAGCTTCACAGCAAGTCTGTCTAGAAGCTGAAGAAAATTCTTCAAGTGTCATGTTTGCTCTAGGTTTAGGTCTTGATATTAATCTCATCCTGTAGATGAGAGGGTCACTTAAAACAAAAATCTTTGCAAATAACACTGAAATACTTGTGCTGTAAAATTTCCATCATCACTATTTGTCTTGCATTATGGAATGGAGAGGAGAACGTGATTCAAGTTACATCAGGTAATGTCAGAAATTCATTGTCCTGAGCAGATTTATATTACTCAGATTTAAGACAATGGAGAGTTATATGTTGTGTTACGGTATTCCTTAATTACAGTGAATCCACAATGAAAGGTGTTAATCATAGAATGGGAGGGATTGGAAGGGACCTCTGAAGATTGAGTCCAAACCCCCTGCCAAAGCAAAGTAGGCTCACCTGGAGAGGGTTGCACAGGAACACATCCAGGCAGGTTTTGATATTCTCTAAAGAAGGAGATTCCACAACCTCTCTGGGCAGCCTATTCCAGTATTCTGTCACTCTCACATTAATCTTAACATTATTTTGGTTTACTAAAAATGCTTTCCAAAACAAAAACTACTTCAAGAGATGTGTCCGCCTCATTATATTTCATGATACCTTACATCTATTTTTTTAATGGAAATATTTGTTTTAGTAGTTTTTTTGGTGCCTGTTAAGAACTGGCACAGAATATGACTTCTGTAGCACTGAAACACAACAACATACATATGGAGACGTTCAGGTTGAGACCTAAATCAACACTGCACACATATTATTATGTGTATTAGAAGAATATAAATCAGAATCGATCTTATAGCTCTGCTATACAATATTTTTAATGTGGAGAGCAACAACTTCTATGGACAAAGAAAGAATCAAAACAATAAAATATTTGATACTTTAAATAATTTATAAAAACAATCCTTAGTTGTTGACTTTCTAGCTTGTTTTATGGTGAATTTTTTTTTTTCCTGTGTTTACAGAGCTTATAAGAAAGTTAATCCAATAAACACAGATACATAGAAACCTGGACTGTGCACAGAAAGGGCTCCACAATCAAGACTTCTAAATGTTGGTATTAATATTTCAATAGTTACAGAAGAGTAGATATTGAAAGTATATATCCTGGCACAAAAATATATCTGCTATTGATATACCTCAGACTGAATGTGTGCATTAAAAAAAATGTTGTATATTTATTGTATTTCTACCCCATGGCAAATTTACAATTTTGCTCAGGGAAGAAATGTCAGTGCATCTCACCAGAGAGTAATTATATATTTCTTTTAAGAGAAAGCTTTGCTAAAACATCAGTATTTTTACACTTAATGCTTGGAGGCAGCCAATATATCACTGACCTTGTAAATCCAGACTTGCCCTCACTGGTAGACTCAAAAGTGGATATAATAAATCTTATGGGTAGATTTACTGGCACATGCTCTGCTTTTCTTAAGTTTCTGTGAATGTAGAATGACCACTGGGCTAGGTTTCCTGGGATTTCTGTCTCTTGAATGTCATGCAAAAATGTTAGAGGGAGTATGTCCATAAATGCCTGCACTATTCCTCTATGAGGACAGTGTTGTAAGGGGTAGTCATAATTAAGCCAACTGAATGAACTACGTGAACCTGAACAAACTAGGTAATCATGCAAATCTTGCACCTTTGCCACATATACCATCCTTAATATTAATCCTAACTTTATATATTCAACATATCTTCTGCTATACAATCTGAAATTTTGATCTAGGAGTTGCAGGTTTGGGTAGATTTTTTTCCCTTCATACTCGCTGCACAAGGCAAAAATTCTGAGCATAGCCTACCTGTAGTTTTAATACTGTTATTGAACACTTAGCCCATGAACTATTTTAAAATATTCCCTTTAAAATAGAGAGAAATATGTAGAAAAGTGACACAATAGTCACGGAGGAAGGTTACTTATATTTAATCATTTATTTCTCAGGTTCTTAACATGAGTAAAGAACCACAGAAATCACCTATATTCACAGAGGTATAATACTTTTCTGGGGAAAGTATTTGCACAGAGGAACACTAAAAAATGTCATCTGAATACAAAGCATTGGGAAGACGCTAGTTACAGAATTTCTAGTGCCCAGGTTGTGCTTGTGGACTTGGATATGACAATGCTGAATGCTTCAGGTGTCTGTCAGCATTCATCTAGTAAAGTCCTACTTTCAGGAATTTATGTCTTTAGAACTGTCCTGTTTTGGGTTAGAACAGAAATTCTGTTCTATGACTTCTACTTTTCAGCTAAGTCTATCTGAAGTTAGCAGCATGTTTACCAGACAGAGTCTGCTTCTAGCAGTGATAGCGCTCCATGTTTATAGTTAGTACCAAGGCTTGGTATGTGCACCAAGGTCATTGATAGACTTCGTGTACCACACAGGGGGTGCAGAAAAGTAAAGGCTGTACCCCCAGGGAGGAGCAACCAGGACAGGTGACCCCAAATAGCCAACAAGGTATTCCATATCCATATACGTCATGAGAGATCACGAGGGTCTCTTTCTCTTCCCCCTTCTCTCCTGGCCTTTTTCGCCATTTTGGGTTTTCCTTGAGATCGAGCTTCTCTCTCTGCTTCGGGACTCTTCCTCGCTCAGTTTGGCCTTGACAGCTTCAGCTTTGCCCTGAGGCCTCTAGCCCGGCCCCAGCCCCCAGCTCAGGCCTTGGCTGGATCTCAGGCTTTGGGCTGTATCCCTGAATCCAGCTTCTGGTTCCCATCTGCTGCTGGGCCCTTACAGCATCAGTGGACAGTGACGTATTTACCATCTGGAGAGTTGGGTTCTATACTGGGTTTGTACATATTTGTATATATTTACCTTTTATTATTACTGTTATTATTATTTTCATGTTTTAGTAAAGCTGTTCTAGTTTCCTTTCCTAATCGATAAGTCTTTCTCCTTTATTTCCTTTCTTCCCTTTTTGGGTGGGGAGGGGGAGAGAGCGTTCTGTTGCAGATTTGGGGGATTGCCCTGACCCCAAACCATGACAAGAACTTATGAATTCATTTTGACACAAAAGTGCTCTGACAAATAGTGTCTCACTATAGGAAATATTTAAAATTATTTTTAATTTTGTGTGGTTTTTACAGATGATTGTCATTTGCAAATTGTAAAAGCTCAACGAAATATGGCAAAGTGAGTAAATGTAAGAAATTTATGGTAATCATCGAGCATTTAAAATGTCTGCATTTCTTTTAATTAAAAAAACACAAAAGGTGTTTTTAAAGTACTCCAAGAATTAAAAATTAGCTCCATGAGTCTGTTCATGACAAGCTCATCAGGTGAGGTTATCCCATTTGTGAGCACTTATATCTGATTTCATATCATTAGAGAGTTTTCAGTTGGAGACATAATGTGACAGTCTGGCTTCCACTTAATTCAAGTTCAAGAGGATTTCAATCTACACATAGATTAACAACCAAAAGGATTCCATTTTGATCATTTAGTCTGGTGTTGTGCACAACACAGGCAACTGAATGTCACCAGTTTCACACTGTAATAAGATATGCATACACATTCCAGATGTGTCATCTAAAAATATGTTTGGGAATGTATAATTATTTAGGTCTGTGTGTCTCTATTTCCCTGCTTACAATTTCTTTTCATGGCAGACAAAAATTTGAATGAAACTAACTGTCCCTAACACGCTATTTTGAGTATTGCAGTTCAAGTGTAAAACAATAGGCAGTTTTAAATACCCCATAGTCAAAATAGAATGCATATAAAATACTATTTTCTCTAATTTTCTATTTGTCAGTTTAAAAAAGAAAATCTGGTTTACTTATGCATTTTAAAAGAATACTGAGGTTGCAATTCACTGAATATAGAAGTGAAAATTTTTTTTTTACATTCAGAATTAATTCTTGAAGTCTTGATTTTGTAACAATGCCTAATTGTTCCCTCCTAAGGATTTTGATTCATATAAGGTGTAAAATATATTAGTTATTTCACACCACTTGTGCGAAGAAAACTGTTGTATCATCTCTTTCATTTATGCTTTCGCTGTCCATATGTAGAGAAGGACACTAAAAATAGTTTGCATCTGGCAGGTTGATCACTGCAAAAATAAAAGTATTAAATAGTGAGATATCTCTCTCCTTTCTGTAATGTCTAACCATACAGAGGATTTATCTGGTTCATTATGTGTACATCATTCAATGTTTTCAAGCTTTGTGGCTGCCACAAATTTCTTACTTTGCTCTTGGTAAGTGACTGTGTTATTATTAAATTTGTAATAGATAATATTTACAGGAAGCGAAAATCATCAATAAGAATGCAGAAAACTTACACAGTTTGCTTAAAATAGTCTACCTTTCAGATGTGGGGGGCTTTTTCTCAAGAAAATTCTTTTGAAAGCCATTTAGTCTTATTTTTTTTCTATCTTATTGCTCTTTTTTTCATAAATAAAAAACTGTAACAGGGATGTAAATCTTGACTATGTTGAAAACAATTGTGAGATTTTTCAGGGGGATTTTGTTTGCAACTTTCTGCTTGATAGTAGTGTGTATAAAACAGCGTTTGTAGAAGCCCACATAGTCTTGTCTGATCTCATTTCATTATATTTTTGTGGGAAATTCAAGGTTTAAACTGAAAAAGGAAGAGATTCCCTTGGAAAAGGCTGGGATTAATCAAGCAGGAAGCATTATATTATTTGCAATATTTTCATCTGCCTTTAATCTCCACCAAAGATATGTTATACTATGAATCAGATCTAGACTGAGTAGTTTATAGAAAGACTTGGGGAATGGAAAGACTGAAGCATAGGATGATTGGATCAAGTGGTAGGTGCACATTTCAGTGACACATTTGCTACCAAAATAATCTTTTGTTATACATAAATCTAAGGAATTTCAGTGGTTTTACTCAAATGGATTAGCATCGTCTGATATGATTATGTTCTCCTGCCCATTTGGTGGAATCAGGAAGTCAGTGTAGGACTGGAAGGCAGAGGGTCAGGCCCAGGTCCCTGCCAAAGGAGGTGGCTGCATTCACTTGATCTGTTCATACATTGAGGAAATCTCACACATGGTGCTCTCTAGTAGATAACACTGCTACCCTTTCCCCCACAAATCCAGTCTATATAGCAGTGAACAAAGTCACACAGAAAGTGGTCCACTGTGTTCCCATAGAAGAGGAGCTATGCATCCTTGAAATTCCTAGCGTGTTTTAAATATGCAATGGTTATTTTAGGACTGAAAATAAAAATCTGGCCAACAGCTTAAAAAAAAGGCCTTGACTACTCCCTTTTGCTCTTTCAAACCTTTGTAGTCCCAATACAGCTAGAAAGGTGAGAGAAGACACTTGGGCTTTACTTCTCAGGAGGACATGGACAGGAGATATTTGGGAGCAAGGGAAGTGGGAAGAGAGACAACTGCTTTGGAAAAGTTCATGGAGAATAGCTTTCAGAAGGATGGCTGGAAAGAATTCTTAGTCTCCCTGACAGACTTTCCTGGAAAGAGATACTGACTCACTGCATACTGGCAGCAGACAAGTATCTCAAAGGCCTTGGTTTCTTTGGGAGAACTATATTCTTCAGACTTTTCTGTTGAATGTTGGTTAGGAACATAGATACAGTCCAGGAACAGATGAACACAAGATCTCTCCCTCATATTTATTTGAAAAATTAAAACCAGCACATAAATCCTTCATAAGACTGTCTGCTGTATTTCTGTCCCCAGATGCTTTCTCACTTTCCTCCAAGTGTGTTTATCTCGAAGACAAAATTCACAGCAATATTTAGACGAGTGGACCACAATATTTCACAGGCAGACCATATTCTAGAAAAACGAACTGTATATAATCCCCGGAGAGTGCCCTTCCAGCTGCTGGCATATACCCTTAATGCAAGCAAGAACTCACTGTGACTGGCTCTAACAGTCTGCCTCTCTTTTAGAGTCCTTTGCTGGTACTGCAGCAAGAAAGGGCTGAGATGGATGCCTGCAACAGGAGGAATGAAGGAAGACTTGTCCTGTGGGAGGGATAGCATACCAATCACTTGTCCAAACTGTGTGCCGGTGCCATACTGAGAGGAACAAGTGGAACAAGGAACTTTTGCAGCATTAGGCAGCCCTCTGGAAAGTGGATGAGGTCTCAGGGTATTTCTTGGGAGCTGGGGATGCTGAGAAACTTAAACAAATTAAGAACTATTTTCAGACAGTTGCTACAGAGGTATAACCATATTCCCTATTTTAAGCCTAAACAACCCTAACTAGCCTCACCTGTGGTTTCTACCCATGCCTTCTTGGCCATGGACCCAA
Organism: Todus mexicanus; assembly: GCA_013389965.1. Taxonomy (NCBI): domain Eukaryota; kingdom Metazoa; phylum Chordata; class Aves; order Coraciiformes; family Todidae; genus Todus; species Todus mexicanus. The sequence continues at coordinate 631 of WEIS01039043.1, read as the reverse complement.
GAGCCCCATTCAACTCAGTTCTGTGCAGCTAGGCCTTTTCTGAGCAATTCTGTGGATATAATTATCTCCAGTCCTGTCTCTTAGGTGGCCCCAGAAGGAAATCACTTTTCCAGCCCTGTCTCTGGCCCCATTTCCTGCTGTTGTTTCTGACTGGTCTTCGTGGATGGATCTGGGTCTTATTCAACACCTCACATTGCATGGGGATAACTAGGCAGTTAACAGAAGCTCTTACTGTCACCAGCCCAGGCCTGGAATTGGTGACAGCTGAGGTGTCACAGGATTGCACCTTACTAGCAAAAGCACAGCCTTTGCTAAGGTCACCATCAACTCCCAGATAGACATAGCAGCAACCCCTGGGAGAATTAATCTCATCTTGCAACCTGCAGCTGTAACGCTGCTCTCNTAATCTCATCTTGCAACCTGCAGCTGTAACGCTGCTCCCAAACTCAGAGTTCTGTTTCTTGAAAGCTTTCTTGGTGAAATGAGGAAACACCATCTTGATCTGGTGTCTAGGAGGGAGTTAGAGTTTGATACTCTTCTCCTGCTACACACATTGAGCATGTCTGCTGCTCCCTAGTTCCCTACTGACTGTGAAAAATGCTGGGGCATGACCAGAGTGTACTGAATATGT
>WEIS01039042.1:0-39696 GCA_013389965.1 Todus mexicanus | reverse complement strand
AAGCTTTGATTGTGCCAGTTTCAATTTCTCTGCCACTGAAAGGAGTTAACGGTCTTTGCAGGACTTGAAGTCAATTAATTAGCTCTTTCAGAGGTGAAATGGATTGGAGCTCATTAGGTTAAAGGCATATCCAAAAGAGTTAATGCAGGGCCTTTGAAACATTACACCTGAAAGCCCGAGGACTCGATAAGGGCACAGTTAGGGATTAGAAATACACATTTAACAAATTAGAATTATTGGGGATTTTACGTGGGTTTTTTTTCCCCAAACTAAATCTTCGATTAAAAGAGAGGCAACAAAGCCAACTGCGGCTTTTAAAAGCCTACAGAAAGTCTAATTAATTTGTTCTGATCGCGTATTTGGAATCTCTTTTAAAGCCATTTGTCATCACAGCTAAGGGCTTGGTTGTTCTTAAAACCTTCTTCCCTGACAGAAAACCCGTCGATACAAAACGTGAACAGAGGATTTCAGAGAAGCCAAGAGCACAGGGTGGAAGCACATCAGTCACATAAAGTACACGGCTTGCAAATGCCCACCACAGTATTTACTACGATTATTAAAATACCTTAATTAAGTTTATAAACAGAAACCCTCTTCCTCTCCTGGTGATGATTTTCATTGGCTTAATTAGCACCACTAACTTAACTGAGCTACCAGTTGATCAGCATCTTCCCAATTCAAGGGCAAAGTTGGGGCACAGCATTTGGTAAAAATGGGTACCCGAAGATTCTTGGTAGAGCCTTTCACCAAGGATTTTTTTTCATCTGCAAACTACTTAAAAGAAAAATGATTAACTGGCAAAAGTTCTTCCTCGAGCAGCATCACTTGGAAAATTATGCCCCTATGAAATCACGACTATATCAGTAGATTTTCTTAAAGACTGGGGCACTAAGCACTATACATTTAATGACTCTGAATTTTACTTGGGTTTAACACTGGATGTTTTAAAGTATCTAGAATAGTAACAAGGTACCTTCATTCTGTAGATTAAATCATTACATCGATTTAATCAGGAAAATGATTAAAATTAAAATAAATACACAAACAAACCAAAATGAATAGTACTGCTATAAGTAAAATAAAGGCTCTTCTCCTAAACTGAAAGGGTCAAACAACTATGGNAAAGGCTCTTCTCCTAAACTGAAAGGGTCAAACAACTATGGTCAACAAATAAAATTGTGGGTTTATAAGCACAAGGACTCCCAGGGCTCTAAATACTGAATATATATGACTAAAAAAAAGCCACCTGCATTTCTGGAGGTGGAGAATTGGGGTATTCAATGGGCAGAGCTGTAGTAAAGGTTACTCACGACAAAGTCGACTGTTCTGTGAAAGGATGATATTATCTCATGGAGTTTGAGACACACAAAACTTTCCCCTGTGAAGCATCCACAGGACTCACAATGTTGGGTTCTGACCACTGGGCCTCAAGAAGCTGAATGCCAATGTGTCCTAAATGACTCCAGACACTCTAAATCTTAAAATCTAACAAATAAAGGGCATCATTTAAAGACAAGAGCTTCTTCTTCAACTGCAGAAATGAGAGGGATTCTGAATTTGCTTCTGCTACATATAAGCTGCACGAAATATTTCAAAGAATGAACATTTCTACGCGGGTTATTTGCAAAATTAGAGATAAATAAGAATCCGTGGCTTCACAACACGGCTTATCTTTACAGTAACGAAACAAATAAAAAGATGCTATAACCTACCATTACAGAATTTGCATACAAATCTATTTCAGATGGTCGTTTCACTCTGGGTATTACATTCCCAGATAAAATTATTTATTCGTGTTTAAACACATTGAGAGGTATTGATAAGAGACATTTTCCTGAAGAACTTCCCTTGAGCATATAACGCTAATCACGGCAAACACTGTAAAACTAATTTACTGGAAACAATTCCAAGAGCTGGATGAAATAGCCCAAGAATGAAACCGAAGTCGTAGCAGGGCTTAAAATAACTAGGTCATGTGGACAGTGCTAAAGATTGAAGGAGCATCAGTGAAAGAAGCTTCTGCTAAAAGCCTCAAGAAATCTACCGATAAGCGTTGTGAGAAGGAAAGCAAATAAATAACCAGATTTTTCAATGAAATAAAATAGCAGCAAGAAATTCATGACAAAAATTGTCCACACTGAGCATGGGGAGATGGAAATGTGTAAGTAAAGATGTAACTAAAGTTTGTGCTGCAAAACAGGCATTATTTAATCACGCCTATGCCATTTACAAACCTACTAGCATCAAAATACCAGCACCACAGAGACAGATGACCAGCTGCAGAGTACAGTTTTATAAATAGAGTATCAGTGAGAATCAAAAGGCTCCTATATGGCGAGCCAAGAGAATTTTTGTGGCTAATTCGATGGGCTCTGCATTGCTTTCCCCTCCCTGAAAGTCACGTTCTCCTTTCAACCAGCCTTCCTACCTTTCTCCGCCTGTTCAGAACTACCAGGCTTGTGATAAAGAATTCAAACTAATGTAAAAAAATTGCCAAATTGTGGGGTTTTTAATGAAGAAAATAGATGCTTGATACTGAAAAAAGCACTTCTGCTTCTTCAGGAAGGTAACTGTCACAGACTGTCCGAGCTGTTATCAAGCAGCACTGCACCGTGCGTGAAAAGCCCGGTTTATCATTCAGAGCTAAGCACAGAACCTACCCGGGGACTACAATATGTTTATATTTCAAATGCATACATTTCGATAACAATAAACTTCCGAATGAGCTCTCATCAAGTTGCAGGAATCTAACGGTGCATGTATTTGTGGGCAAGAGACATCTGTTTTTTGCAGTGCATGTGCTGTCTGGTTTGCTTTTGTGAGCTTTCTATTTACATAACAAGTCTGTGCTAACAGATTAAAAAAATCCTGTCCCCATCTAATCTCTTAAGATACATACAATATTCTTACAACTATGGTATTTGATGCATCTAAAATTAAAAAGACTCCACTTTCTGTAAGAAAAAAACAATGTAAAATGCCAAAAAAAAAAAAAGATCTTGCAGCAACAGAAGCAATCCCAGTAACTTCTCAGCTGTGCGCTGACACAAAGGAGTAGATAAAAGAGCATGGCAGTCGGCCCATCCTCTCTTTTCTTCAGGTAGGTTTTAAATACATCTCTTCTAAACCAAGCAACTTGACTTTTGGCTGTTTCTCAGGTTATTCTTCCCATTTACCCCGCGGTGTAACTGGAAAACGCTCCTCCGAAGGAGCTGATCCCAAAGCTGAGCCATGGGCTCCGCGCGGGAAAACACGGGCAAAAGCTCAGAGACCTGCTCGCAAGCATCCGTCTGGTTTTGTCTGATTTTATTTTTGATAAATGCTCTTTTTATTTTGTTTAGTAATTGCATTATCTTCCATAATATTAAAGACGGTACCTTTCATTTCTAGTGGTGGCACTAGGTTACCACCAGATAAACAACACCGCCTGCAAGACCAGCTCCTACTGGAAGCTCACCATTATTTCTTGACACATCAAAGAAACCAGATGAAACTCTTTAAAATTTAAAATCGCTGTGTTTACTCTCTGTATATGCGGCAGGGTGAGAAATAATGGCAAAGAGAGAATTCACCTACCTCAAACCAGGAAGACTGATGGGGGGAATCCACTAGGTTTTGGTGGGTCTCTGAACTTTTGGGAAGAATTGGAGAAGTGCTGGTTTTTTCAAGTCTTTATGTTTCTTTGCCCGTTTTGTTGCGATAAAGCCTCTTCTTCCTGCAAGAAAACAGGAGTTGTACTAAAACAAGACTTGCAGAAAGACAAGTTATCAATACCCGCGCTTCATGTAGACCGCATTTCTCTAACAGGCTGCTTCAGCACACAAAACCCACAGGCGCATCGAGAAAAGCAACCACTGCACCAAGCTGGTGAGTTTACCAGCTGCTCTCAGTAGCCAGTGAAGAAAGAGAGTCCAAAGCGTGATTTAAAATATTTTAATCTGGTCCTAAATACAGCTGTATTCTGAACTGCCCTCTGGAATGATCTCTCTTTCTTCATTCATGCAAAATCAGAACGCCCCAAAGCGCCCAAGGGTCGGGTCCAACTCTGGCCGTAGCCTCCGCAGAAGTTAAAGCTGTAGAAATTGAGCCCACACAGCTGGAGAATGGATGAAAGGACTTCTTAATGAGATATCCTTGAGAAGATCCACCATAAAACTTCAGAGGACTAAAACTGTAAAACAAGACACCCATTTTTGCTTATTTATAGAAATTAATATACCCTTTTCTCTCTGTAGATACACTCTCACACACACACACATATATAAATTAATATAAAAAACCCCAAGGAGCTTAGATACTCTTGAAAGTAGATTTTAGACATGTAGGCACTTTCTCCTAAAATCCCTACATGTCTCCAATCTGTTTGCAAGGGTACCTAAGCTACTCGCAGAATTTTCACTTAAACCCAACACAGCTGCAACTGCTTCTGTGACTTGAACTTGTGATGGGAGAATCACGAACTCAGCCTAACCACAGCCTTGTATTTAATTTTGTTCTTATAACGGGCATAAACAGTGGGTGAAGCTATCTTAGCATGACTACGCCGGGACAAACTACAGCAATCACAGGATTTTTGGGTTTCCCCAGTGTGGACGTGGAACCTCTATCAGTTCAGAAGACCTGGCTTAAATCAGGGCTCTCGGCGCAAAGCTTGAGAACTACGGGGACACCAGATTTTTCTCCTTATGTCTTCGTTTTCCCGGGATCCTTCTTGAGGAGAAAATCCCCGAGGTGTAGCCCCTTACTCAGGTCAGAGGGCACAACTGAACTCCCTTCCCTGGTGACAGGCTCCTCCTGCTCCCAGGCAGGGGCCGCGCTCGGGTGCTGCTCCCTCTGCTCGGCAGAGGCTAACGCCGGCCCGGTGAATCAGATCAGGGAGCCGATTTGTGTATTTCTGCTGGATTAGTCTTAACCTAGATCGGTTCCCTAATCTCCCCGGCTGGAGGAATGCTTGTGCTGGACCAGACGCTGAGGAAGGAGTGGCACGTGTACAGGAATGAGGAAATCCAAGCGGAAAGAGCCGCGCTGAAATTTGGCTCACGCCAGTCCAAAGCACGTGGGGGAAACTCAAGGCTTGCTCATTTATTTTATTTTGGAGTATTGAAGCATTGAAAATACCTTCTCATCTCCTGTTTTCATAGGAAGACCTCAGTATATTTCATTATTTAAATAAAAATAATATTTAGCTGTGTACGTATTCAAAATGTGTGATGCTCATTTGAAATTTTAACTGTTTTAACACCAAAGTGCAGGTAGGCACATCTAAAAAAAAATATATATACCTCTGAGTACCTGACTAAACTCATTACAAAGCCGTTGGAAATAATAATCCTGCTTCCTTACTGATTAGAATTCACGTCTATTATCCAAATGTTGGCTAGACACGGTATCTGGAGAAAATGAAGTTAGAATATAACAGATGACATGAGAAAACGCAGCAAATCTCCTCCCTTCCAAGCCTACCTTTGCACGAACATATGGCCTTTGCCGAGTGTACTGTTCTTTCAGATGACAACGTATTAATATAACTTCAGAAACGCATTTTAACCGCCTAACACCACAATATACCAAGTAAAACACACACACACACACACACACAAAGAAATACAACAAGAGGTAGGTCTTTCAGAGAAGCTGATTTAAAATCCGGCTACAGGTATAAGACTACCATAGGAATATCTTCCCTTTAGGTATGTGATATATTGGTATAAGGTTAACAAACAGACATATTTGCTTTAGGTAGGTGATATATCACTATAATATACTATATATAACATACTAGCTATAAAACACACTAATATTTTTCATGGATTTGGCAATGGTGTCGTGTGAGAGGATGTAGCTTTGAACAGAAGATATGAGAAAGGATACGATCTTTTTTGTGTGCGTGTCTCCAGTTACAAGGAAAAAAAGGCTGAAAAATAGTTTTAATCTGCAAGAGGAGAAAACCAGCGACGCTGGTTTAGTCAGTAGTCTCAATTCTATAAATTGGGCATATCTGCTCCTTCCAGAAAGAAAGTGCCAAGTACTAATAACGCCCCTTACAACCGGGGAAAAGACTTCGCTCTTCTGCAAAGCCCTGGTTTGGCCAGGAGCAGTGAGTGGAGCTCCCACCCAGCAGCAGCACACGGCCAACCTTCACCCAGCAAATTAAAAATGGGACAAAACCAATCCTATTGACAAACAGATCAGTTCCCAACTATGCAATAAGTTGCTCCGGTGCCCAGCGCTGGGTAATGCAGAGGTAAGCATGGTCCAGGCCCGGGTGCCAGAGCCCTCGGCTCCCCTTGCTGCCAGTTGCTATGGCGAGTGCCTCCCTGCATTTTGGACATTAAACACTAACATGTTTTTCTGTTTCCTCCTTCTTGATATTTCAAACCTTAAGATTTGCACCTGTAAGGTACGGAAACTCAAAGTTCTCTCAAACAGTCCCGCATTCCAGGTTATTTTGCGTTGGCGACGACATCTTAGAATTAAAAATGAATGGCTAATTTAAAAGCTGCTTTCATTCAGCTGTAACGCAGCATTTTAAAAACTTGCGATGTGTTTCCGTCAGCTACTTTGCATACCCGTTGTATTTCTATTTTCTAGCTCACAATGGAAACGTAATCTACTTTTCCCCTTCACCGATCTCTAATTTAATATACAGATAACTACGAAACTGAGGAGAACTGAGATGACAAACAAATTATTTTAGTTCCGTATGGTATCAATTTGTCTTTTCCCCTCCTTTTTTTTCCTAGAGGGACAGAAGAATGAATTAGTAAAAAAAAATAATAATAAATGGTTGGACTTGGTGATCTTCGAAGTCTTTTTCAACCATAAGGATTCTGTAAAAATTATTTAGTCATTACTCCTGTAAACTAAACTAAGAAATATCTGAATTTCTCTCTGTGGTTGTCTCTCCCTGAAGCCCTGTGGTATGTGACCAGCTATCAGCACAAGAGCCATTCGAATGAGGAGAGGAGAAGGGTAATACATTTTCTTCCTGATTTCTGTGGCTAACAGAAAGCCTTAGCATACAAAAATTGAAATACCCAGGCGTCAACACAATTGGTAACTCCAACAGGAGAAAGGAACCATCCTCTTCCCACCCGAAGCATCCTCACCAGACCAGCCACAAACTCAGGTGCCATCCACTGAAGAAAGATCCACGACAAAACGTGGCAACAGCCATACACTTGAAAAAAGAAGAGGATTTTTTCTTTTGCTAGGTATGTTGTTTTCCTCCATCAGCAAACGCTCACCGTCCTCTTTTTCCTGAAAAGGAAAGGTTTCTACATGGCTTCATTTGTTTGTTGAATCATATCTCGACACTGGAAATTAGCGAAGAGAATTCGTCAGCGGGGTCAGTGCTCCTGGGTTTTATGACTTCTAACCTCTCGGTTAATGGATCGATGGGATAATGGATCCGACTTGCAGAAGCAGTCTCAAAAGCACATTTACCAATTACCTGAAGGCCAAAAATGCTTGACAGGACACACCAGCGTTGCCCTGCAGACAGCTGATCCTCACCGGTTACGATTCAGATGATTTTACATAAAAATATTTGTGCTGACACCAAGCTTCTCTGCTCCTCTAGAACACGGCGTAAGCAGCTGAAGCACTCTACAAATACTTGAAGAAACATCCCAACGGTGTAAGAAGCAGAAGAAATGGATACCTGGACTTGAGGATGAAATTGTTCTCCGAAGCCTCAGACTCATCAGGAAAGAAGAAACTCAACGCAGCAAGCACGCCAGCAGTTTATCCTTCTGCCTCATGACACTTTATCATCACATAATAAAGTGCCTTCTTTTAGACATGACATGATGCCATTGTTTAAAATTAAATCCTCCAAAAGGAAAATAACATAAACTTTTCTAGATGATGTTATTTCTTATTTAAAAATTCTTGGCATAATTCTCCATAACTGGCAAATCGTGATTATTTTCAACTCTCACGCAGGCCAAACGCTGCCATGGCAGCTGACGGGAGGAGGAATCAATGCCTGGCGTCCAGCACGGACTCCTTGCATCAATTTTCTTCTGGTCTGGAACCCAGCACCGCTCACAGAGAAATCTGTTTTCTTCTACATCTGAAATACTGCCTCGTACACCTGAAGTTCACATGCAAAGGAATCATCCCACCCAGGTACATGAACATAACCATATATAAAAGTTTGTTGTTGTTGTTGTTACCGCTCAGGGCTGAGAGAACTGGAAAGTCATAAAGATGCTAAGATGAAACAAAAATAGGAAAACAGAAAAAAAGTAAAAGAAAAAAGGTTGTTGCTTCCCAATCCTCTCATCACCAACCTTTCTGAAGAGGAATCACCTTAAAGAAGGCCAAGGAACAGCTTTGAGCACTACTGGCTGCAGAGCCAATGGTTTAAACATATTAAATTTTACTCTTTGCTTATAGAGGGGTGTGACCAACTTCATCACTGTAGCACTTACACTTCCCATACTCTCTGTTTCTGTCATCCTTCTATAGCTAGAGGGTGTTAATCTCCCAGTAAAATGAAACCAATGTCATCATCACACAGATTTCCATGGGTGGGGTCCTGCTCTGAGGTCACACCAACCCCCTGTTGTGCTCCAGGCTTGGGGCAGAGAGGCTGGGGCTGAGGCAGGGTGTGCCCAGCAGGGCAAGAAGCCCCCAGCATCTGGCTTGTGCCAGCAGCAGGGGGGCAGCAGGAGCAGGGCAGGGAGCGTCCCCCTGCAAATCCTGGGCACTGGGGAGGCCGCCCCTGGAATCCTGGGCTCAGCTTTGGGCCCCTCCCTCCCAGCAGGACCTGGAGGGGCTGGAGCGTGGCCAGAGAAGGGCAACGGAGCTGGGCAAGGGGCTAGAGCAGGAGGCTGGGGAGGAGCGGCTGAGGGACCTGGGGGTGTTGAGCCTGGAGCAAAGGAGGCTCAGGGGAGACCTTCTGGCTCTCCACAACTCCCTCAAGTTCATTCAGGAGCTTGGAGTCAGGGGGGGTTGGGCTCTGCTGCCAAGGAACAAGCGCCAGGACAAGAGGAACCGGCCTCAAGTTGCCCCAGCCAGGGCAGGTTTAGGTTGGAGCTGAGGAACAATTTCTTGCCCACTGTCAAGGGTTGCCCAGGCGTGTCCCAGGCTGCCCAGGGCAGGGGTGGAGTCCCCCTGATCCCTGGAGGGGTTTCCAAGCCGTGGAGATGTGGTGCTGAGGGACACGGGGCAGTGGTGCCCTGGCAGCGCTGGGGGAAGGGTTGAACTCGCTGATCTTAAAGGTCTTTTCCAGTCCAAACATTACTTAATATCTCCGAAGCACCTTACAAGGTGTTATATGTTGTCATGCTACAGAAAAGCCTGCACTGGGTGCACCACAGCCAGTGATCCACCTGCAACCAGAGTGGCCAAGAAAGTTCAAAATAAACTTAAGGCAGTGACAGAATTTCATGTCACTACCCAGCACATATCCTGGTACCTGCTGAAGGCCGATTCCTTCACCATCGAGGATTACTCATCATCGCATCTTCTCCAAGCAGTTCCTTCCAACTGACGTTGTTACTAATTAGTACTACTAATTGTCCAATTCATTCATAAAGTATCAGGATGGTATTTTAATAATCCCCTGACACAGGACTCCTAAAGCAGAATTCAGTTTCTGGAATTCTAATTCTATTCTTGCTAAGGTTAATAGACGGTTTCCCGCTGAGTTTAATATAATTCACACTGGATTACTACTGAGTCTATATTTATATAAAATGCCCTACTACTATTTGAATCTGTTTGATCATTTTTAAAAATCTCCACCTTATTTATTCAGAGCTAGAGATCCAAATTCTCGATAAATTTCGCCAAGGATCAAATGATTTTTCAGAAAGCTTCGACAGATTTTTCTGAAGCCTGTTTTGAAGCCATTTCTAAAGTTCCGTGGTACTAAATCATCAAACGTGCCTCTGATATTTAGAAATACATATAACCTGCTGCAAGTAGCATTAAGGCCAAAGAGACACGTGAAACAATATTGAGCTGTTTTACTGACAAATGCACCAAATGTCACCGGGCAAAAAAGAAAAGTACCCATCCTGACAAAATTCACTTCTTTGATGCAAGGTTTTCTGAAGCCTTATGAGCTTGTGAAAAAGCCAGAGGTGAGAAAAATGCCTCAGACAACAGTTTGTGTATAAACACATCTAAGACCTCACGTTGTCTTAGCGTATTTACTAATTTGGAAGCTTTATGGTGATCTTGGGCAATTATTGATAAATAAACCATGTGTTGTTCTGGCCACTGCAGTGATCAAGCCAATAACTAGCCTTGCTGCAGAATCGGACAGAGCCAAGTTTTCCCTGAAACCCTATTTTGAACACCAATCCCTACTGAAATCGAAACGTTTTAATATCTATATAGTATTTTCTATGAATATACAACACTCGCATAACATTAACACACATAATGTAACATCATAACGCGTAATATAATAACACAATTCAAAAATCCAAGAATCAAATGAGAAGGCACAGAAAACCGACAAGAGGAAAACGTAACTTTAGTTTGATTATTACTAAACCAAAAGTTTTTTAACATTTTATTCACAGAGAAGTGATTTGACAATAGCCGATGACTACAGTGCAGAGAAACATCCTAAGATCGACAGGCCATGACCACCAGACTCTTGAGCACATGATGAAGGGATGTCTAGAGAACTCATCGAGCTTGGTGGGTATACCTCAGTTCGTCTAGTTTGGTTTCTGACACAGGAGTAAACCATAAACCTCTTCGATGCCTCCCCTTCCACCCTTCTGGCAGAAGGAGCTGTGATTCCTTCAGGGCTTTTGCTGTAGGCTGGTTCCCGCACTCTCACCAAGTCCTCTCACTCCTTGACCTCTTACTTTCCTCACCACACTTCTCCTCTCAGATCTGACCCTCCACACAGATCAAATACACAACTTGCACTTAATGTAACCCTGAAACTCTTCCTCATCTGGTGCCCAAGTCCTCTCCTGAACACAGTAACGTATCTGACCCTGAGACAGCTGAACTCTCTCCTTCTACTCATCTATCATATATCACGGAATGGTTTGGGCTGGAAGGGACCTTGAAGAACATCTCGTTCCAATGCAAGGACACCTCCCCTTAGACCAGGTTGCTCAAAGCCTCATCCAAACTGGGCTTGAACACTTCTAGGGATGGAGCAGCCACAGCTTCCCTGGGCAACCCGGGCCAGGGTCTCACCACCCTCAAAGTGAAGAATTTCTTCCTAATTTCTGATACGAATCTCCCCTCTTTCAGTCTAAAGCCATCACCCCCTGGCAGGGGGGTTGGAACTAGATGGTCTTTAAGGTCCCTTCCAACCCGAACCATTCTGTGATTTCTTGATGTCACAAACCTGTGAACTCCCAAACCCAGCCTACTTCCTAAAGCAGGACATCATCCCGCTGTACTCAGCAAGCTGCGTGGTTTTAAGTACCAATGGAAGAGTTTGAGAGGTAGGACTGCCTTGGGATTTGGCCATCGGTGGTGTTCTCCACCACACCAGGTCACTATTGCTGTCTCACAGCTGCCTCATTGCAGAGGTTTGTAGCTGGAAAAGAAATCCCAATCGAATTCCGTAGTGATGATCCCAGTGTGAGCTACACCCAATACAGACAAAGTGTTACATCAAACATCTCCTACAGCAGGTTGACCATAGTAGTCAACTCATGGTAGTAAGTTAATTAGGTTCTGATACTATCTTTTTTGGAATATCGAACTAGGTAAGTGTGTCTCAGCATTTGAAACCCTGGTAGAGAACTGTGCAAAGCTACCGGGGAGGCAACAACAACCTAATCACAGGGGAAAAAAGAGGAGTTCCCAGACCATCCCCTAAATGGCTGCTGATAGCTCTGCACTCAAAACCAGCTGTTTGACTGGTTATCAACTTTCTTCCATTTGCAGATCACTACGAAGAAAAAGTCTTCTGCTTTCCAATTCCTATATTAACGCAAGACTCTGCCATACAGAATTACGCAGGCTCAGGAATGAGTGGACAGAGGCAGGTTTGTTGGTCTGGTTCGTGCACTTTATTATGCAAACCAGGCACGATAATTTTTAATTAATAAATTTTCATATTGTTTTTACCCCAAGGAATTCACCACTGAGGAAGAACAAGGCGGGTTCCCAAGCTAAGAGTTAAAGGTGTCACTGTATGAGAAAGTGTCGGTCAAAATGCAAATGAAAAACCAGAAGAAACATCCCAACATTAAAAACTTCTATTATTTTTTTTTTTTTAGAAAAAACTTATTACACTGCATCATAAATTTACTACCCCTTTGGTTTACCGAGATAACCAAACAGCTTCTGGGGGAAAAAGATGAAAACAAAACTGGAGAGAATTGCCTTTGGCAACCTCCCCATGAAAATTTCCCCCTCACCATATCCACAAACTCAGATGCAATATTTTCTCCCATGTCTAAAAGCATTATTGGACCAGAAAAAGAGTGGACAGTAAAATCATTTAAGCTTTTAAAGTTATCAAGGTATTTGATGGTAAGTCAGCAGTAGGAGTAGGTAAAACCCAGATTTTTAAAAGTTACACGTACAAATATGTTGGATTAAAGACAGAAACCTCCTGCAAGAGCTCCTTGAAAAACATAAAAATCACAGATTTAACTCTTCTCTCTCAGTTTATGTTCCCAAAGCTACAATTTAAATTCGAAATATAAAGTACATTAGGTTCCTTGTACCTATTTTTTAGGGAAGCAATTCAATGAATGGCTCTATTAGCACTGTCATATCGAGATCAAAACAAGTGTTTCACGTGTTTGAGCAGCTAACAAATGGAATTTTTGCTGACTTCACCTCACCAGCTCTTCACATAGAGGAAAAAGATCCGAGACCAAGACAACAGACGACTTGGTTACACTGAAGGTAGCTTTCTTCTTAAAAGATTTTACGTAAAATTTTCTCTGCCACTAAAAAAAAAAATACCCCTTTCAAGCTGAAGAAAATTCTAACACAAAATGCAAAAGACTTATATGGTTTGAGGCCTCCAGTCGTTAACAAGAAGTTAAACACTTGTAATTGCTTTGCGAGCTATCTTAATTTAATAATTAAGAAAATGTAATAGCGGCATAGCCGTGCAAATTTGGGCCCAAGAACAGTGAATTACCCTGTGTCAACTGGTCTGATTTCATGACTGGATATTTTTCTTCTTTCCAGAAACCACAAGCTCAGTGTCCCAGTTCCTTCACTCTTAGCATGTTTTTTTACACTATCTGGATTTAGCTTTAATACAAGAGGAAGTTTCTGAGCCCTGAAGCTTCTGTTTCCTCTCCTATACTTGCAAACTTCTCTAATTCGAGTGTATCGTGGCTGGTAGGAAAGGGATCATGGAAGCTTGCAGATGACAGAATCCATTTCCCAAAGAGAGCACCGAGACATCCATTGAGGGAGGAAACCCTTCCAATTCCTCCTGAATTACGCTAGATTGAAATTGATGGGACAACCAGATCCCCTGGCAACTACTAGTTGGGTAGATAAACAAGATTCCTATTCAAACCAAGCGCTGAGATACTAATGGTGAGCTGAAGCCTAAAGACCAAAGCAAATCGTCACCTTAATGTAAATCTCCTTTGAATTTGACAGCTGGAAGATGCTTCCCAAAGTTCTGGAAGCAGCGCTTGGTGGCCTTGCTCTGACACTTAAGACGTCAGACGTGCTAGGATGAGCTATCTGGACCGGCCTGTGGGGAGCAGAGTGGCGAGACAGCAGATGGAGCTTAAAGCACCCTTTGGGACCTGCAGGCTGCTTCCATCACCAGCAGAACAGACACTACAGCTGTCTGGAGATGTACTTCATGGAGAAACTTCTGCCTTGCCTTACAAGGCATGCAAAGGGATGCTCCTGGAGATGGCCTCCTCTGTACTGCAGTATTCCTGAGCTCTAACTACTAAGAGCTGATCCTGACCGCACGTAACTGAATGGTTCTGTTGCCTTCAAGAAGCACTCGTGGCTCAAAGTCACCCCAAATATTTGATTAGATTTCAAGTATCTTTGAGGGGATGGCAGCACGCAGCTAATGCCAACGGAGAGACATTTTCAGGGAGCTCTTTTGAGCATGTCAGTGTGGAAGTGTGTGGCAAACACACCTAAATGGAAGCCAGGACCTAAAATAACCATGTAAAATTCTATCTTCACCCTCCCTCACTTCGGATTAAGATGATGATCAACAAGTGTGAGGAAGAGGACCTTCGCTGGAGGAACTAACCACCTGCAGTCTCGTCCCGGCGAAAGAGGATGTCAACAAAACCTGGTCACACAGAAAGACTCACAATGAAGCTATGAGGTAAAATGGCAACGTGCTCTAGTGCAGGAGAAAATATTTTAGCTACTGCTCAGTTTTAAAGTAGATGGAAACTTGAAGTTTGGGCAACAAGAACTGGTTTTGAACAGTTCAATAATTTCTTAAAACCATCGAGAGAGTCTGAAAAACAGGTAAGAATGCCTTTAATTCTGGATGAACTGAGATCTGTGCAACCCTAACGTGGCCAGTTTAACGCCCAGCTTTAAACAACTAAAAGTTTTCTGCTCTGTGGCATCATCCTAAGTTTTGAGTAGCCTCAAAAGGGTATTAAATGAGAAACAAATCAACATACTCTTCTGAACACTGAGTTAGCAGGTATGAGTAACAGTGCTCACGTCTTTCCTCAACTCCAATAGCCACCTTTTTGAGGGTTATATTTTTGAACGCTTCTAGTAACACGGACCTCATTAAAAGTTGTGACGCTAGAGAAAGTAACTCGCACGAAACTCCAGAGTTTCAGAGGAAATTCAGACAGAAAGCCTGATCCGCCTTCCGAAAGCCACCACGAGCAGTCCTAAAATTAGCTTCCAAATATGTTCTCATCAAGCGAACCACGATGCAGGACATGAACGTTACTAAAAAAGCCGTGACGTTGGAAAAGTTCACGTAGATAACAGTTAGCTGTTACTAAGCGGAAGGACTGAATGAGTAATTTTTTAAGTAGGGTTCCAAACAGTCAACACAAACGTAGACCCAGCCTGCTGAATTATTTATTTTTTGAACTCGAAACACGTCCTCTGCTAAACTGTCAAAATTAAGAATCTACTCATGCAGCCAGATCTTCCCCGTGCGTAGCAGGGCTTCTCTACGAAGCAGTGTAAATTTACACAAGGTAAGAATTCATCCTACGACATACACAGAACTGTAGCAAACGGAAAACAGCCGAATCATTTGTCTGTATCTGCTGGAGGTCGGCCCAAGTAAGCGCACCGCGGGAAATACAGTAGGGTGAAAAAAAGTTGGTACTTCAGCACCTTCAAGTATTTTAGGCAGCGGCGAAAAATGAGCAGTTTAAAACCAGGTTTTTCTTTAAATGGGTTTTTGATTTATTCTTCCAAAGAAACCTTAAATACAGAAAATACGAATTCACCTGCCCAGAAATAATACCGGATCCTAGAACTATTCTTCCACTCATGTAGCAAAATATTTTAGATCAGTATTTCTTCCCACTTCAGAGAATGGTTTGGGTTGGAAGGGACTTTAAAGATTATCTAGTTCCAACCCCCCTGCCTTGGGCAGGGATACCTAGAGCAGGTTGCTCACTTGATGTAACCAAATCATTTTCTGGCACAGCTAATTGGACAGCACCAAGCAAACCATCCTCTCTGCTTTATCAGGTTTAGTCACTGTCTTCGTCCAAATACAAAGCCCACAGCTAACTCCAAATTTGCTGCATACGCGGAATGGTCGCCTGGGCCCTCACAACAAAGGTCTCAAAGCTGAAAATACAAATCTTATGGACAAATATTAAAGAGCACAAGTCTTAGAAGATTATTTTAAATCTCTGCTTTCACATTTTGGTGCAATCAGCAACAGAAGATGATTTGGAGATGGCCACGTAGGCAACTACACATAAAGAGTCCTACTGAGAAGTGGAGCCAACACGCCTTCAGAGCTAAGATCTTCCTTGCCATAAATGACCAACAGACACACTATAAAGACAGTTTGAAAAGCTAAAATAAGCTGAAAAGGCAGAACTTTTTAAGTTTTAAAAAGCTTAATCCATGAAGCTTTTTGGAACTACAGCAAGATAATTTAACACGTTGTGCTACTAACACAGTTGAGGTCACCCACACTGACATCATGTTTTGCATGAATTTTGAATATCCTTCGCGTGATGTTAGTTGACATTCAGGGAACCATCTCAGGTTAAGCCAAGCGGCAACACTTTGCATCAGGTTGCATTTTGGTAACTGCCACGCTGCAAGCTGAGCAAGGAATTCAGGATTTCAGGTATTTTGAATTATTTTAAAGGCACTACATGTATGTTTACATACAGCCACTGTTGTATCAACAGCAAAGTTAGTGATTTACAGGCGCTTAAGCACAGTTATCAACTTGGAAACCTATCCATCTGGTTTTTCTATTATCTTCTCAGGTGGCCCGGCTTGTTTTCAGTTTGCACACATTTAAAACCATCGCTGATTTCCCAGGCCAGCTGATTTCAAGTTGCCATGTTCCCTTTAACTGAGCAAGATTTACAGAAGTGCCACACAGATTTCCTGTGCTATTAACTTTCTGAGCTCCAGCATCTTAGAACAAGGCTCATTTTCTCTTTCCTCTACATACTAACGTGACTTTCTTTCTCTCAAATCACTGAGAAGTGTAACTTGTCTTTCCTGGGGCTGGCTAAGCAGTTGTCTATTTGCCTCCTGTACTTGAAAGTACACAAGATTTCAATTAGTCTTTCATTTTGCCAGACTCCCCAGTCTGGCAGCTCAGAGTTCTTGAACCACTGCTCAGGTCTGAGACCCTAGAGCCACCAGCACCCTGGAGTGAAGCTGAGGAGAGGTGCCCAGGGCAGTGGCGGAGTCCCCATCCCTAGAGATACCTAAGAGACCTGTAGATGTGGTGCTGAGGGACATGGCTTAATGGTGCCCTGGCAGTGCTGGGTTAATGGTTGGACTCAATGATCTTAAAGGCCTCTTCCAACTAAAATGATTCCACGATGCTATGAGATGCTGATCAACTTGATGGCTGAGATAAATGATCTGCACCTTGGGCCAACCCAAAACCTAGCCAAAGAGCAGTGATTTAAACACACTGTAGAAAAAGATGAGAAAGGAAGGCAAGGCAAAGCATGTGAACCCATGAGAAAAGATAAAGGACTCACCCTGCTCTCCCATTCCCTGAAGACGTCTCCCCTTCACTGAGGAGGGATAGTACATCCCAGCAGTTTCATACACCTCAGAGCACACCGAAAGCCACGGGACTACGTCAAGGACAAACGATCTGCTCACTGCACGTCCGTGCAACCTCAGATGCTTGATGCTCTCTAGCAGGGGCTTTTTTTGTTCTCAAATTATCAACCTACACTTTCTCTGATATATTTTTGTTATTTTATTAAGTAGTTATTATATTTTCAGATTTAATAAAGTGTCGGGGCTACAATTTAACTCTGGCCTTAGTTTTTGTTTTTCAGAAGAGACAAAAAGGAGTAGGCATCCAATTTACTTCAGCTATCTTTTGGTTTAGCAGCAGTGTTAAACATATTCTTCCACATATTCTTCCATGGTTTTTTTGCACAGAAAGAGACACTGCTGTTCAGGTGCATACTAACAGTTACCAGATAGCTTTCTGGAATGTTAATTCTATTCCAACAAAACCACGTTGAGCGTAAATATCTTACAGAATGAGAAAGCAGGATGAAATTATGAAAGCAACCAGAACTGACAGCCTACAATGCTAAGGTGAAATATTTTGTAAGTGCCTGTGTAATACATTAGATTTCTCTGCGCTCCTTAGGAAGGGCTCATTCCATCTCCTCCCACTCTCCCTGCTGCCAGCCCCATCTCCCTCAGCAGAAGAAACAACTTCGAACCACGGAAAATGAGATGAAAGTCTATTAGTTCTTAGCCATCAGTAACTACCTTATGCCAAACTCACCATGTGCTCTCACTACCGGGCAGGTATCTCTCCGAGTTGGGATGTTTCCTCCTGCCTCTCTAATCACCTCATGCACAACCCAACTGTTGAGGTCCCCGACCTTTAACAGGGTGAAGTTATCAGCTTTGAAGCTTCTTTCCAGAAGCATTTCTTGAAATGCTGTAAAAAAAGGTATTTTTTCAAACACCTGATGAGCGCAAGCCTTCCCAACCTGATTTATACGGATGTATTACCTCCTCTTGGATACACGCTGATATATTGTGCAATAAACACGTGCAGTTTCTGTCAAAAACCTTGGTGTCATCTGAGACTTGAAGCAGTGAGAAGCACTGCCCACGCCATGCACGTGTCCATCGTAAAAGCACGAGCTGTTGATGTCCTACCCTCAAGGAGTGAACCATCCAAACAGTACTATGCTCACAATGGAAACCTCCTCCTGGGGACTCATCAGGATTTATTTTATTGGCACCAATACAGCTCAGAGTAAATTAACGGCGTAAATGAACAGACATGCAAGGGAAGTCTTCCTCCTGCATCTCAAATCTCTAAAGTCGTTTGTTGGACTTGGACGCACGAACCACCGAAACAACAACAGATGAAGAGACAGTTTGATTCCTGCAAGGGACTGGCCTTAAATCTTGTACTCCTGTCAAAATGCCTCCAACGATATCAGATGTGAAATCTATCGAAAGCTGACTGCAAAAAAAATTAAACCACCCTAATGAGGTAGACAGCTAACCCTACCCTTCTTCGTTACGTAGTTGGGAAATGTCGCAGGTAAGAAGCACACAGGCTCTAGAGATCACCAACATTTGCATTTGAAACTGCACCAGGATCAAGTATTTGAGAGTGAGGCGAGTGAAAATTAGATAAAATGCAAGTTCCTCTCATGTTCAAAGGCTGCCTTGAAGGTGCAGCGTGGTTTTCAGCTATTTTAGCATATTTTCTTCAGAAGCACAGATTAGGTTTGGGGTGTTCATTGTGCTCTTTTGCTTGCAAGTCTTTAAAGTATTAACTCAGCATTCTGTGCTTCCAGCTTTCAGAAATACTTCGGTATTTTGTTTTACTGTCAGCCTTGAACTGCAGCGGACAAGGACGAGCTCGGGGAATGTTGCCTCCAGAGGGGCCACTGATCAGGAGAGAGAAGCGTATGAAGAGAGGGAAGTGGAACCCACCTCAAAATGTCTGGTTTAAGTACCCAGGGAGAAAAAGATTGTCTATGTAGTCTTTAAAGATCTTGCGTGGGCAACTGCACGGTGAGACATCAATTTTTGGAGAGGTCTTCTTCAGCAGACACAGAGAAAGGACTTTGAGGAGCACACGAGAAACTCATACAACAGATTTGGACAAATCTGGATGTGTCAGAGGCTACCCCACTGTTTACATTTGCCAGCCAAACCCTGAGTCTAGTAACTGAACTAACACCACCCAGTTGCAGAAGTTGTTGAAAAATCTACTACTAAGAAGAGAATCCATGTTTATTTTCTCTAGAAAAATCTTCACAGGAGATCCTCATTGGCAATATCTTCAATAATCCTCCAAAACCTTGGGGTTTTTTTTAACCTTTTATTAGAGCAAAACAATCCTAGAGTCATGTTTTATAAATTTATATTTCTCTCTATTAAACAATTTTCTGTTGTGTCAGTCCAGTAGGTATTTTGTACATTGTGGGTTATTTTTTTCCCCTCCCTTTTCAGTGAATGCATCCCACTATCCTAAATATTATATGAATTTGAACCTCAGCTAAAGCTTACTCTACGGGACACAGCACTGTTATCCCAGCACATAAAGAACAATCTATAGCCCCTGCAACTTCTCCTTGCCCCTTTCCTTCTGGCTCACCTGCCAGGTTCCCAGGTTAAGGGGCTAAATTGGTTTTAGCTTCTTATATACTTAGTTCTGGATTCAGGAATAGATCATGGAGGAGGAATTCAGAACCTTCTTTCCACTCGGTCAAAACTGTAATCCCCCTGACCCAAACCCAAACGCCACTTACGGCTTTAGATGCTCCTCCAAGGAGGGATAAGATGGACCAGGCTCTAAATATACAGCCACACAGTTCTTCTCTACTACAGAATTTTGTGTTTAACTATATATTTGGGGCAGCACTAGCCGTAATAAATGCTTTAGCCTCCAAAACCAAAAATAATCTCTAAGTTCTATTGAACATCTCAAAGCAATACGATGCGTCAGTAGAAGAGCTGCAAACCTAGTACGCTATGGAGCAATTTTACGCTGGCGAGTCAGAGCAGGAGTACACTGGGCTGTTTCTTACCACACTGGCTGGCAGATCATTCCCACCATAAATGGCTTTCACAAACTTTTCCCGATCAGCATGGTTTTTTCTTGTTGCTAATAGTTTAAGAAAACACATGTGGACAGCTGCAGGAGAGGAAGAAAGGATCCACGCTGTAACTACAACAAGCAACAACGGAATTATGAAAGATTTAGGATGTATGAACACAGAGAAAATACTTAGGTCCTTCCACACGAAAGGCAGAGCAGTATTATCCCTGGAGGGGTTTCAAAGCCATGGAGATGTGGTGCTGAGGGACGTGGTTTAGTGGTGCCCTGCCAGTGCTGGGGGAATCGTTGGACTCCATGAGCTTAAAGGTCTTTTCCATCCTAAACGATTCTATTAATTTTACACAAAACGCAATCGCAATTACAGGTAATTAAATACAGAAGTAGTTTTTTTAGGTGAAATGGTGCTCCATCCCTGGATGTGTGCAAATCCAGGTTGGATGGGGCCATGAGCAACCTGCTCTAGTGGGAGGTGTCCCTGCGCATCGTCAGGAGTTGGAACGAGATGATATTTATGGTCCCATCCAACCCAAACCATTCTCTGATTCCACGGTGAACTCACTATCAGTTCCAGGCTTCGAAACAAGATCACTCAGTTTCTGAATACGAGAGCTTTAATCCAGGTTCTGTGAAAAGTTTTAAGTCTGCATGCTGAAGGAAGCCAGAAAACAGTCACTGTGGTCTTAAATTCCCTTACTCTCCCTCAGATGCCTAGAAAAAAAACCAACAAGGACCCGTCTTGGGCAGGGAAGTAAAACAAGCAGAGTAGATAAAGAGAAGACACAACTCAAGAATCCACGCCCAGCTGAAGGCACCAGTCCCACCTTCACTCGAAGATACACTTTACAACAAGCATTTCTAGTTTGAAAGCATTTTGTCATCGATCAGGTGGTCTTCACTCTTCAGCAAAAGTACTTAAATATAACTTTGCCTACAACCCTGCTTTCCAGACGAGCACCATCTGCTGCAGTGCGCGGTCCACATCTCTGGACCTTGCTTCTTCAGCCTCATCAGCTTGGTCCCCGTCCCTCCTTGGCTCTGCAGCTGCAGCCAGCCCGGTTTGTTCATAATTAGAAAGCAGCTTTTACTGTCTCTGATGGAATTTTAGCTGTGCACTCCCGTCACCCAAATCAAAACGATTCATCAAGAATGTGTAATTCTGTACGTTTAGATGGGACGGTTGCGATAATCTCATCTGAGGGTGATGAACCTTCCTTGGAAACATCTGTGTTGAAGCTGTGACTTGTCCTCGCACATCAAAGAGAGGATTTCAAAGCTCTGGAGCTTACAGCAGAGTGACAGAGTCCCACACAGCTCTTACAGTGGACACCTAACTTCAGTTAAATTGGGGAAGACGAGCTTTTCAGTAAAATGTACCAGTAGGTCATCCTAAAGCAGCGACCCATTTTGCTAACAAGAACCTAGAAAGAGCTTTCTTATGTCCTAGAAGAGCAAAAAAAAAAGATAAAGCCCATTTATAAGCTCTTTTGTGCTGCCAAAACAAAACGTCAATATTGTGTTTGCACTGCGAACACAAGGCTCTTCTTTTTTTAAGACAAGGGAGTAAATAAAACTAGGTGTGTTGAGGATGGTACTCCCACTGACTTAGTGTTAGTATTATTCATGACAGATGGCAAAATTAGCCAAATAATTGGCCATGTGGCTTTTTTTTTTTTCAGTTAATATTACCTAAATCAGCTATTTGCTAATTTGCTGCATTGGAAGATAGAAAATCTGCAGTTTCATAATAGAAATGAATTTGCAATGTGTTCCAAAATGCCCCTTGGCTTTCCTCTAGCATCCCTGGTTCCAAATAATCGCTTTCGGAAGATCACAACCAACTTTCAGAAGTATTAACTTCATCAGGGCATCTGCATCAGCTTCTGTTGATGTAACAGCTAAAGACAGTTTACTAAGATTTTGACACTTTAAACGGTATTAGAACAGTAAGAAAGATACGTGAGTAAAATGATCTACCCATCAATCTTCCACATAGACAACATAATACACTGGTATCGCCTAAGTTCATGTTGAATTCCTCATATTTTTCAGCTAGCAGCAGTTTTCTCAGCTTCGACGAGGCAATGGAAATACTGCCACAGAAAGTTTTCTTACCTTCTCCGCATGTGAAATTTCGTGCAACACGCAAGCTACTCAATAGCTTTAACCAAGATTGCTTCAGTATGAGTATTTGGGGTTTAGAAGTCCACAGAAGGGCATAAAGTTGGCCAGCAGCTAACGACCCCGTGCTCCCATCTACCTTCTGAAAAAATCAAGACCTTTGTTTTATGTTCTTAACTAGTCACAGGTGTTGTATGGGGACACACAGCGAATTTAGGTACTTTGAGAGACGTCTCCCTGCTTTACACCCACAGAATGCAAAACCAAGGTCCTTGACCACCTGCCTTATAGAATCATAGAATCATAGAATAATTAAGGCTGGAAAAGACCTCTGAGCTCATCGAGCCCAGCCTATGACCTACCACCAGCACTCCGCTAAACCCTGCCACTAAGTGTGGCATCCAGTCTCTTTTTGAACACCTCCAGTATCTATCTGTTGAACTTCCTTCCAGATCATGCGACACTATTTCTTCTTCAAGAGACGGAATTCTGCAAAAAAAGCGTATCTGAAGCATATGTGTCATGGGTATATATTTAATTCTCTACCATGAGAACACAATATCAGCTGAAAGCTACTATATGAGAACTTCCTTCAACACAATGAGTATCTTCCAGGCAGAACACCTACATGTCAGACTGTTCCAGGATGCCATTATGCCTTACTGGCAACTGTTCATTTGCCTGCAGAATCTACCCTGTGAAAATGTCACTGGCTGTCACTCAAATACTTAAATTCTACTGCGGATAAAAAGAAAACTAAAGGAGGAAAAAAAAAAAAGAAGATAGATACCTGAACCGATATAAACGTCTACGCTAGAAAATGGAGAAAACTTCCAAACAAGAATTAGCAGAATAAGCCAAAACGCTGCGTTAGAATCATTTAGGTGAGGTTAAATTATATACATTATAATACACAAAATACAAATTCTAAAGTTTTTGTTCTTCTGCTTTTACTGAAAGCTGGTGGTCACATTTTCTTCTCCATTACCTGCTCTGTTCGTCAGGACAGCAATGAAATGAGAATTCTGTCCTGTAGCCACCTTCTCATGAACTATTGTCAAGTCACACAGGAGATTGATGCAACCAGGAACTTTTCCATTTATAGAGTCATAGAACAATTTTGGTTAGAAGAGACCTTTAAGATTATCGAGTCCAACCACTAACCCAGCACTGCCATGTATTAGGTATTAATAATTTAAAAATAATAGCATTTTGTTTTCTAACACCTAAGCAACATTCATCTCCAAGTCATTAGTCACTTTAGAGAATTCAAGCTGGGATCTATGTGCCAGTTTTCACCTAGTCTTAGTTCCTGTACTAAGGACTCGACAGATGGATGGAGCTGATCAAGAGACACGAGATATTTTAACTTTTTATCACCGTTTTCAAACAGCAAGTTGAGCTCACTTACACGTTTCCTAAGCTCCAGTATTTCTGCCCCTACTCTCAGAATGGTACCTATAAACTTTCACACACTGAGGATAAAACCCAAAAGTAACTTAATGAATCCTTTGAAGAAACATAATCTTAGTTTAGGAGACTAAGTTAGAGCCAACCTTGGCCATTACCGAATGATCCTGGTGCAAATCTTACCTCTCATTAATATTTTTCAAGAATGTGGTAAAAAATAACAACAAATATTCTGTTTTTAATGACAGTTCTGGAGCATCAATCACACGTCTTCAGAGGAAGAATGGTTCTTTGCTTCAGAAACTTCATGAGCTTGAATTGAAAAGCATCACTGGTTTTAAATTAAAGGGGGTTCACTGAACTGAGATCCTTCGAAGAGAAGAGACAAAGATGTTTGAGATTTACTGAGCTGGACTGGCAGAAACTAAGTGGGGTAGGGACGTCCCTTCAGCAGACAGATACTGACAGGTGAGAATCTGAAAAATCACCATGTCTCGTTGAAAGAGAAATGAGCAAAAGCAGCAATTAGTTTGAATTCAAAGTTCTTACTTCATATTGTAGGAAAGCTGTTATGACTCTACTTAGAACATATAGATGGAGGCTCCTGGGGGTACAAGGGCAGATCAGATGTGGATAAATACCTGTGATCCAAGCTGAACGTGCCAACTTAGAATCATAAAATGGTTTGGGTAAGAAGAGACCTCTAAAGGTCATCTAGATCAACCCCAACTTCAAGCCAGCGTTGTACGTGAAGCTGTGGGGGTGCCAAGAATCCATCCCTACCCATCAGACCCTTTAGAGAACCAGACTCTTGCTGAACTGGAGATGACCACAAACAGCTCGATGCAGAGCCAAGGAAAGCTCCTGGGCCCTCTCCCTGCACATTACAGCAACTTGGTCAGGTCTTTGCTGTAGGGACAGAATCACCAGCGCTGGTTATTCACCCAAACCAAGCCCTGGTGGATGAACCACTGCACAGACATGTCTCTTTTTTTTCAGTATTTTCACTTTCCTTAACCATTTCAATAGATTTCCATCATGATAGCAGGCCTCCAAGGATGGGAATTTGTTGTATGGGGAAAATAAAACAAAATAAACCAAAATTAGATAGCAAAAGGAAACATCTCACCACCTCCACAACCTTTCAGGCCACCTTCATGCAAAGAAAAACAACAGTTTCTTGAGTTTTCATTATTTGGCACCCTTGAGCTTCTTTTCAGAGCACCGCTTTTTCAGAAGAAATTATGAAAACAAAAAAGGAAGATCTGAATTTGGCCTGGTGTCATAATAGAAAAAGAATCATCCAGCTGACCTTAGATACCACAGTCGAGCTGCATTCTTCCTTCAGTTATTTTATCTAATGACCAAACGACAGCAGTAGCTCTTATCTGTTATTTCAAACCTAAATCTCTTTAAAGGAAAAACAACGATGATGTGGCTTTTACTTGGCAAAAATTTCTTTGTGCCTCACAGGGAAAACGGAAGGATGGATATTCATAAAACTTTTTATCACGGACTGAAGCAAAAAACCAAAACAACCCAAACCTTCTGGAGATATCCAGGTTACTGCGATTGTATGAAGTCAACCCTTAGGCAACTAATTCTGAAGCTGCGAGCACGTAAGCCCAGCTTCGCTAAGAAAAATTATACATTAAAAAAGATGGATTTTAACAGTTTCCCCACAATGTTATTAATTTTAAAGAGGGAGATGCGGCGCAGTATCGGAAATTTTTGCATTACTTAAATATTTAACTTGGAAATTACAATTAAAGCACCGAGCTTGATTAATATGGCAACAATAAAAAAGTGTTGGGAATATTTACTTTTGCTCAGGGTGCCCGCTGTTCCAATTTTTCAAACTGGAAAGCCCCTGTAGTTTGCGGTATTTATTTACAGTATCTGCTCCCAGAAAACGTTCAAAATGTCAGCCCATATTTTATGTGAAAATTGTTTCAGAAGGACCAGCTGGAAAAGAAATGGAGACTATTGAAAACAAACTTTTTGCTCTGAAAATGCAGAAGAGGCACAAAATTTTCTGCTAAGGTAGAGAATTGACCTATCGAAACTATTATATTTGAAACATACTCTAAAATTTGCCTCTAAAAGGGACCTAAAAGGAGTGATACTGTAGAGCAACATTACAGGAGTATGGTTTTTACTTCCCCCGAATCCTTTAAATAGTTTCTGCAGAAGTAACTTCCAAACCAAGCAGGTTTCTCTTATTAAATATAAGAATGAGTTTAGATCTTGCATTAGAGAAAGTAACTTGGGATTTCACAAAAACCCCAACCCTTTGATATTAAAAGATGAGAGCGCGAGACAGAAAATTGACTGTTCTCAGAAAAACATCAGAGCTTCAGAAAAGACAACCGGGCTCCTTGGTTGTAACGATGATTCAGGCGGAGTTGTCCATCAGCCCGGACTGCTTTTGGGAGACAAAACGATGCAAGATGAGACTGCTCCTTCTCTGCCTGAGAATAGCTACCATCAAAACACCAGTAACGACACAGTTCTAAGACAAACTATTTAGAGGAGCCCTGTGTATGCAGCGCCGGGTCATTTGTTACCCACTTCAGTTTCATTAAACAGCCGGAGAAATTCTGAAGTTTGGATAGCGAGAGGCCCAATTTCGGGCTGCAATCTATCACAAGCCCCAGAATTACGCAGTTCAGAAAGTTCTCAAAGACAACAGGGTTCGCAGCTGGAGATGGCACAGAGGCCTAAACACGCCGAGCATTTTATTGCGCAGTATAAAATTCTAGCGAGCTACTAGAATTTTCCACGTGCTGTTAAAAAAAGGGAAAACATGAGAAAGAGACGTAAACCTCGCTCAAGATAACCAGGTTTCTACTTTATTCTTGCCGCATTTCTGCGATATATTTTTGCAGCCTTCCAAGTGATTAACAAGGAAAAATATTATGAGGACTCGTGATGCATCATTCTGATTTCTTTCACAGGTTGAAACAAATAACACAAATCCATAAGTGCCATCGCAGTTTACGGAGGAGGAAAATCCACGGTGTTCATGCAAGAACTGCTACATGCGTATGAAAAGTATCCAGCAATTCCCAACTGTTTTTTAACACACAATTTAAAGCTTTTTTGGAAACCTATAGGTTTGGATAAGCAAAATTGCCGTGTATTTAGGAAGGACGGCACTTGGTGGACGGCGGATCTTTGCATCACGGTTGCGTGTAACCTTCGTGGCAGAGCACAGAGGTGGACTCGGCTCTGCTGTAGCACCTCAGAGTCACGCCGGAGCAGCTACGGGGCTGCTGTACTGACGTTGCCTCTCGGAGCATGGGTAGAAAGATGTGCAACCTTCCATACCCATCTGTGCGAGCTCACCCTGAGAACAAGGGGTGCAAAGCCGGAGCAGGAATAGAACCGCAGCTCTGGAGAGGGAGCGAAACGAGGGAAGCCCGGTGCTGTGAGGATGGATAATGAACTTGAAATAGAAGCCGGCTGACATCAGAAATTACTTGGATGAGGGAGAATGAAAACAAAGACGCAGGACGTGAAGACAAACAAGGGACTGGGATACAAGTAAGAACGGCTGAACGTGAAACTGAGAACCAAGAAGAATGAAATCATGACTGCAAATACAGATGCCTCGGCCAACGATCCTTTCAATTCCTAACCTAGGCTTCAGAGAGTTGGTTTTGCCGGGAAGTCTCAGAGAAAACCTGTTGCTAAAAGACAGTAAAGCATAAAGGCAAATTCTTAATTCTATCTGCAAAGCGAGGCCTGAAAATGACACAGTACAGAAGATCTAGAACCACACACAGAACAATTAAAAATACTAGATAGCTGCATACTGACGAAATGTCATCTATTTCAAGCAAGAATTTCCTTCTATGGCGAAAAATAGCATGGTATCGTTTAATTACAGACTGCATGAAAATGCACAAGGTACAAGTGGGTGAACCAAGGTCACTAAGGTTTTGAAGTATTAGACTGCGAGCACCGTAATGCGTATTAAATACAAAAAGCCCTTGCATTTAAAAATAGATCAAATGGAATCGAAACAGTGCCTACACATACCTACACAGCTGTGAGCATTTTAGTATCGGTAAGACAAAACCGGCACAAAATAGATGCTAAGATGCCGAGAGCGAGAGTGAAATGGTTTTTTGGGGGGGTTTGGTGGAAGCATTCTGAGGTTTATCCACACGTACATATTAAAACTTGAAGGAAATACGGCCAGTAAAACATGAACCTTCCCAAAAGAAATGCTTCCCCCATCCCAGTCTTTCACGTAGAAAAAGTGTTTCTTCCTAACCCAAGCACAAACTTTCATAATTAACATTTAAACATTTGGTTTTCCTTCCCAAATGTTGTAGGTGCCTATTTTAGAATAAATAAAAACATTTGCAAAGGTCCCTCCTGGAAGGAAACAGTAACAACTAAACTAACCCCAAAAATTTAACTTCCACAGGGCCAGGGTATAAATAACCTCTCCCAGCTCAGTGGTGTTTGTACTCCGAATGAAAGAGGTCTTCCTTTCCAGCTGTCAAAAAAAGGGGAAAAAGTAAAGAGAAGAGCGAACTGCCTTCATTTTTTTCTTAATTTGAGCTTTCCTCTGCAAAACAGCTACTGTTTGTTTCCTTATTTTAGGTCACGTAAGTCAGTGCTGCTCTTTAACTCTTTCCCAGCTGCTGTTCTCTTACGGCATCATCTGGGAGCTGAGACAACCCAGAATGATGCAAATCCTGATGGGAACCAGGGGTCCATCTGCCAGTGGCCGCTGCATATGGCGAGATACACGAGTAATGTAATGTTTTAGCAACCTTGTAGCTAAAGCTGGGCTGAAATAAACCTCCAAAAAGTAAAAAAGGGGGTTCTGACTTACGCAAAAAGGTACCGAAGAAGCAGTGAACAGAACCCTGTGTCTGCGCGTCCCGGTCCTGAGGCTAGCTATGGACTTCCAAGACTTTTCTACTCAGATTTCTTGAAAAATCAGTTGTAAAGACCTGCCGAACAAGCCCTTTCCCAGCAGATCGAGGCTGCCCAGACTTCCCTACAGGAAGAAAATTAGCTCTGAATGCTGAACAAACTTTGTACTAAGTCGATGGGTTTTCACCACGTTGCGCCGCAGGTGAAGAAAGAATCGACGGAGCAGCAGCATCCCAACACCCCAGTCAGTTTTGTTCTTCAACCAACCAGCTAATGAGAGCCATTCAAACTTCAGATTTGAGGACGAAGTAGTTTATTCCTTAACTTATCCATCCTCTCATTCAACAACATTTTACGTGCTTCATTTTGCCAAGTCTCAGGCAAAGTTGGTATATTGAGAAGTTCAAAAACGAAGTTGTACCCTCACTTCGGACCTGTCTACGGAAACAAAGAAAAGCAAATATGCAAATTCCGAGCGAATTCAAGTGTCCCATTAGGAGTTCAATTATATTTTGGAGTTATGCCTTAATTGGTTTGCTCATAGATGAGCTGTACAGCTAACCGAAAATCTCCTGCCACGTAATCATCGCGAAATTTCAGATAGTGCCACACGTTAAATTAATAGCGGATAATGAGTGGGGAAAATTAGCTTGATTTCCTTAACAGAAAAAAAAATAAATCTTCCCACATTACCCAGAGTGTCGTACGCAGCTAGTTTCAGAACAGAAGGAATAATACATAAACAAAACTCTCCTGAATATCTGACATTTATTTTGATCGCAAGTCCACACACTCAAAATAAACAGTGTGAGCAGAGCGCACATCAGATCCCTCCTCTGTCAACTTTAATTAAAAGGAAGCTACATTTCCAAACTCCTAGAGAAACCTTCAAGAGCTTGACCATTATTTTACTTTGTGTATTGCCAGTTATTTCTTCTGCACATAACTTTTGTCTTCTTGGGTAGCAATCTCAACGCCCAGCTACTCTTGATTTTAACATATAAGGCATTCCTGGTTCCTATCAATACCACACATGAATACTGCAAGTGATCTGTAGCCCGAAAAACTCGTGACAAAGAAAGAATAAGGAGTAATATTCAATGCAGAAAAAAGTTACACATTCTTGTAACTAAAAGGAGAGCAAGAATTGAGCTCTTTCCATATAGCTTATTGTTCAGATCAACAGGATAAATAAACTTAGCAAATAAAAAAAGTTGAAACTTTTGGAATCTTAGTCCGACTCACAAACTTCGGCTGCTGTTCAATTCTGGTTATTTTTGAGGTCAAACCCTAACTTATTTCTTACAGCCAAATGCATAATATAGATTGTTTCACTTACCTTTGCTGTCTGAAGGAAACAGATTTCAAAGATCTTGCCTGCAAATGATATACTCGTCGATATTTATGCCTCCAACGACCACCATCGTCAATAAGGATCTGAAGAAAACCACCACAAAGCCGTAGGTAAGCAAGCTTAGCTGCAACTACACTTGAGGAGTCGTTCAAATTTTCCTTTCTTTATTTACTACGAAGGCGCAAAGTGAAATTGTGCATCTCATACGAAACATGAATTTATCAGCAGCTGTTAGAAACAAATAGAGAGGCATCGGGGCCGTTACACGGGAAGGCGTTTATCTACCTGCTGCATAAAGTAATTATGTCACAAGAGTATATTTAAGAGTAAATACACCAAACGAGGGAACTTCACTGTTATCATATCAAAATAACAACAGCAGTACTCATCCCCTGAGTGGAAAAGACAAATGAAATCACAAGTTAATATTGAAGTATGTTATCTTATCAAAAACTAATAGATGATAAAAAGTTAAGCCACTTCACTAAACTTTGGAAAGCCAAATTAGAGGTAACTTTAAGGCAACGTCCCTAAAGATGCCAGTTACGGTATAAAACGCCGCATTATTCAACAGTATAATTATACAGCATCATTTATTAATGCTGGTTTCACATTTCACTATGTAACTATGGAGAGATGAATTTAAAAACATTACTACGCTTATGGTAAAGTCAGCATCAAATCACCTAGTCTATGGATGTTCTTCTTTTGGAATGAATTTAGGCTAAACCACCGAATAGCTACAATTTTTTATTATTTTTTAGGTCTCGACTTCTTTCACTGCAAGAGAAATCACTTGTTTAACTTTCACAGAGTAGTTGAGGTTGCCAGGAATCTTTGGAGAACGTTTGGTCCACCCCACCTGCTCACGCAGGTCAACCTGGAGCTAGTGGCCCAGAACCACGTCCAGTTGGACTTTGAACATCTCCACGGATGGAGACTCCACAGCCACTCTGGGTAACCTGGTCGAGCGGTGAACCACCCTCATGGTAAGAAGGTGGTTCGCCTGCTAAACAATCTTCCCTTCTACTCCGTTGATTCCACTTGGTTGAATCCTCCTGAGATTAGAGGAATCCAACCCCGAGCAAAGAGAAACCTTTTGCTGACTCCTGACATTGTCCAACCACCACACCAATCCAATCAGGGTTAACACAAGCAATTAATTCCTCTTGAATATATAGCACATCTAAATACATACATATATATATGCATATATACGTATACATATATATACACACCCACACGTATACGAGTGTGTATATAAACATGTAACGTATACATACATACACATATACGTCTATATGTATATGTATTTAGATGTGATTTATCTAGTTATTTACTTATTGGCAGGCCTGGGACATCCAATTGCAGCAGTCAGGATGTGTGGAAAGGTGATCAGATCACCAGATCACTTCGCAGGCTCTGTGGAAAACGTATGGCTCCTTAAAGCCGTAACCGTTAACTACCTCTGACAGCAAAACCACCAAGGTAGCAGCGCAAAAACCTATTTCCTCTCAGCTTCCTGGTAAAGCTTTATCCAAATTGTCCGTGTTCATTTCTTCTGAAGTCAGTAAGACCCCCCCAGACTTGCATCACTCGAGAAGAAACGCCTTTCAAATCACCTTCTTGGGCAGAAGTTATCGAACATGGAAACGGACGCTCTCTGCTCTTTCTAGTGCTTCCAAAAATTAAAAATCCTCGCAGAAAAAGAGTAAGCGTCAGATCGGTCTCTGAAACGAAATTGCACGGGCCATCCCACGATTGTGCTAGCTCTCTTTTTCTAATGAAAAATCGGAGGAAGAAATTGGATGTGCACCGTGCCTCAATGCTTGCCAAAGTGAGAGCTGATGGATCGGTACAGGGGAAAAAAAATCCAGATACGAAATGACTCTATTGAAGTATTAAAAGCTGCTGCGCAGGAACCGAAAGCGATGCTACCCCAGCAGACCAACCCAGCATTTCTGAGACAGGGTTGGAATGGAAAAAAAGCGTTTCAAATAGTCTAAGGCTAATGAAATGGTAGGTTAGTGGCTGGACTCAACGGTCTTAAAGGTCTTTTCCAAACGAAACGAGCCTGTGATTCTATGAAATACCTTGAGGTGCACAGAAGCCGTTGGCGAAACAACCGGGCGAACAAATTCTGCTGAT
The DNA here is from genome assembly GCA_013389965.1 of Todus mexicanus. Taxonomy (NCBI): domain Eukaryota; kingdom Metazoa; phylum Chordata; class Aves; order Coraciiformes; family Todidae; genus Todus; species Todus mexicanus. The sequence goes on along the minus strand of WEIS01039042.1, from coordinate 7,567 downwards.
GAGCTGCTCAAAGTCACCGAATGACTCGATCCGAGGTACCAAATGTTGCTGCTTTGAGGTATGACCACGTGAACGTTAAACCCCAAACGACGGCCTTTAGCTCCCCAGGGCTACGTCCTGCGCGGTCGAGACACGCGCTGCTGCTTTAGTTCGCTCTGCTCGGCTTTGCCTGTGCTCCTTTTATGCGCCAAACCAATAAAGTCTTAAGAACAAACCGGTACGGAAGCCAAAGCAGAATCCAGCAACAGGTTTGGTTAGTAAGTTCAGTGTGGAAGATACTTCTCGGCGGTTGCAAACTAGAAAGCACACCTTGAAGAGGCACTGAGAACTGGAGCGAAAACCCCTGGTTTTAAAAGGGCAGAAATGAACGTAACATCTCATCGGGCCATTTTAAACAACTACTCCTCAAAGAAATTCAGAGTCTGAGACTTGTTTTCCCTAAAAGCAGCTTTGAGCACATAATTCGGTGCTGAGGCTTTCCATCAACTGTCCTTCAAACCTGGTATTCAATGTTCTTAAGCAGTCGAATCATACTCAAATCTCCCCAGATTTTTTCAGTACCACTGAAAAGATTTAATTCTTTTTGTCTGACAAGTAAATCATTCTCACTTTGCCTTTTTAACAGGTATTTCCTTTTTTCATTGGCACAACCAAAATCCAGATCCCTAAACTCTGCTCTCGTTGCGGTTGTTATTTCTGATCAGATTTAATCTTCTTTCTCTCACGCACACCAACTGCAGTAAGCGCGAGGGGACCATTAACTTAGTTCTCAAAACCTCGAAGCCTTCTCAAAGCAGCATCATATCCCAGGGAAAAAGTTCCTTCTGTCTTAAACAACGTTTCAGGGGAATCTTCTAAATCCCTTGGGACCTGTTCGTTGTGATGAAGGGCACCCAAGCTTTCAGGATTTTTCCTTCCTATGATTTGATGACCATCATCCTTCCAGCCAGGAGGAGTCACTATGATCTCATCTTCAATTAATGGGAATTTACCAGTGCAATTAAAACATTTTCTGTTTAATAACACATTTTGTTTCCAGTATCTGATTCTGATCCATTACTTGAGATTGGCACAAAAAAAAAGACACAGTTTCAAGGCACTGGAAATAAACGACCCGTCATAAAGGGACTCAAACCAGACGTTTTTCCATCTTCAAAATCTATATTCTGTGGGTTGGGTTTTTTTTTTTTACATTCTCTACCACCTTGTTTTGAATGTTGTTCCTCTAAATATCCTAGAGTATGAAGAGTTGGTTCTACAAGTTTCTGCATCCTAGTCTGGTGCCAACCCACAAAACATATGTCTCTGCTCAAATGGAAGAATCTGTTTTGATTTTTCTTTTCTTTCTTTTTTTTTTTTTTTTTTTAGTTGACTGGGTCGCCAGGGTCAANTGATTTTTCTTTTCTTTCTTTTTTTTTAAAGTTTCTTCCTGGACTGGGGACAAAACATCGCTGTAGATACAACTCAACATTTAGGACCTTTCTGAGATACGAAACTTTCGAAATCCCAAATATATTGGCGTTAATTTATTCCTAACCAGCAACGCTGAAGACGTGAAAACCTTCCGAGCGCACAACGACGATCGTTCAAAAGTAAAGGCTCGAAAAACCATTGGGGAAAAGGCATAAACTTTTTTTTTTTCACGTTATTTTTTACGCTCGTGGGTGCCACTAAGTCAGATTTATTTTTAACCTACTTTTTTTTTTATATTGCACAGCTATGCAAAAACATCGATATGTTTTTCTAATGTCATTAGCTTTCCGCTTGCTCCCACTGGAAATAGCTCGTGCGCTCTATTTTAGCGTTATTTGGGAGAAGGTAGATTTTTCCGCTCTTACTGACACAACAGCACGAAGTATCGCTCGAATATTCCACAAAAATNGATCTTTGTTTTCCAGCTTTCTATTTTTACACCCGTGAGCACAAATGGACGCCGCGTCTTGGCCATCGCACCTGATGCGCGCGCTGGAAGAGGAAGAAAGCGCCAGGAACAAGCATGCCCAAAGCGCGCCGCGATCCGTACCCCGGCTACCTTCTCTTCTCCTCCGAGTTTCGAATCCGCGAGACGATTCGAGTCGGCTGCAAAAGCCACCGCTGGAAAAGAATTAGGAGGAAAAAAACCCCCACGCCACGTGTTTTTCTTCTCCTATTTTTTTGTTGTTCCGCAATAACGCAGAAAAGGCAGCCTCGATGGTTTTTTCAGATTAATAGTTTGAAGAGAGAGAGAGAGAGAGAAAGAAAGCAACCGAGTCTGTCTTGTTTTCGTCAGGCGAACAAGCAAGAGCTAATGAGATGGCGTGACGGATGACTCTGCTCCAATGCTGCTCCAAGAAAAGAATTTCATCCTGCTTTTAACTGCTAGTTACCATTTTATCGACACCCATATAACTGAACTTTCTAATTAGCATTAGAAGGAAAAGAAGACGTTTGGACTGGAAGTACAGAAGCCTGACTGGTTTTATCACCAGGGCACTGGCGAAGGCCAGTTTTGGCACCTCTCAGCAGCACTTGGGCCCCACATCGTTAATGAATCTTCCCTTGGTGCTGCGCTGAGCAAAGCAGGATTGGGCCCTGAAGCTCCACAAAGTCCTCGGGGTGAACCTGGGGCTGCTTCAGTCTGGCCACTGCTTCTGAAATAGATACTTGCCTATATGTGTGTATATATATATATCTTCCTTTCTTTTTTTTTTTTTGCAATATTTAAGTCTAAACCATATGTGCACACATATAAATATTATATTTATAAGCATTATGTAACACACAAAAATGTATCTTCTCTCTGGGTATAGAGAAGGGATACGCTATTTTTTAATACAGTCAAACCCCCAGTGCTATTAAAAGTTCTGAGAAACAAAACGGCCTTTCTGGAAGAAAGAAAACAGCCCTCAATGAACCAGAGAATCGCCCGGATTGGAAAAGATCTTTAACGTCATCGAGTCCAATCACTAACCTAACACTGACAAGAATGAGATACAAACTACGTGACAAAGAAATCCCATTTCTCTTCCAAACATTTCCTTCCTTTCCAGGCTATTTCGAAACCTTTTTTTAGTAGCTAATCTCTCTCTCTCTCTCTCTCTCAAGATGAGAAGTGCAACTTCTACAAGTAGCAAAAGCAAAACTCTCCGTGGAGACTGTCCAACGTGTGGCCACCTCCTGGAGTATCAGCGGGCTTTAGGTTGCACATCTTAGGAAGCTAGAACTAGACTTGAGTCTCCATAAGGGTTAGAATAAAATAAAAGAGAAAAAAACATACACACACACACAAAAACCCCAAACTTCCCCCCAAAAAATCCTTACTTGATACCACCTTAAATAGTAGAGCACGCTCTCAAAGCCAGAGAGCTTTACGTGAGTACCGAAGGTAGGACTTACTCAAGCACGGCAAAGATTTGCATCAATTTATTTTACATTTCGGGTATCCTCTGAATGAGGCTGCCCGCCCAGGACCTATAGTGGTCAGAGGAAGATAGGGTAGCGTTTAAATGTGGGGTTTAAACTCCTCGTTTATCAGAGAGGAACAACAAACCAGTAAACTAGAGCTTCTATGAGGACAAGAGGAGGACTCGGAGCAAACCAACGTGTAGCTGGAGTGGAACCCAGGAGTTACTAGAGACACCAACGGCAAGAGACTTCCCCTTGCTATGAGCAGCCCAGAAATGAAGATGAGAGACGAGAAGAATCCCTCATTCATGTAAGTTAAACAGGGGGGAAACGTAAGCCCAGCGCTGCCCTGAGAATATTATTATCCACAGCAAACTAGGTCACAGAAGTGAGTAGGGTTTACTATATATATACTCCCTTTGTAGTTAAGCAACCACTGGCAGAGTAATGAGATTTACTCACATTTCACCCAAGCGCTGGTGAATTCTGACTAATTAAAACAACCGCTGAGTGACCAGTCACACCCCCCCTCACCTCTCTCGCAGTGGAGATGACACATCAGCAAATTCCAACGATCTCTCAGAAATAAAGACCATTTCTGACCTTTTAAAAACATCCGTATATGAAAGGAAAACACTTTGCATCTCTACGGCCATTCAGCCAAAGATCCAAGGTATCTAAAAATACACCCACAAATGTCATTCCTTTCCCAAGTCACGTGCAGATTAGAGAGTTCTGGTTTTACTAACACGAAACCGTGGCAGAAGGATTTTTAGTGACCTTCTCAAATTCTTGGTAGGTTGGTGACAACAGTCGGAAACAAAAGACCAAATTCCCGTCAGCCGTAAGCGTGTGCTTACAACATCCAAATGCCTCTGAAAAGGTGAAAATGCGTGAATCAGGAAGGCCGAATGGAAGGATTAGGAACGGTTCCTGTTGTTTCCTTTTGGATTGAAGAAAGAAAACAGAAAAAATAGCTGTAATTGTACAAGTATCAGCGTATTTTTATACCACGGTGTTATTCCTCTGCTGGTTAAATGGCTCGGCAAACGCTCACCTCTGATTTGCGGCAGCTGCTATCACCCAAACAGCATTTTATAGCTCCAGGGCAGTCTATGTCTATAAGAAATCTGGAGAGAACTGATTTCATAGTAATAATTTTTCCACACCTAGGACTAAGGACTGAAGGAACTGCCTGATAGAAACAGAGATACAAAGCTTCAGCTTCTGAATGGCTACTTCCCATCAACCCCTGCATTTCAAACCCGCAAAGATGTTACGAGTTGGACTGAAGTTCTATTTTTGGGTTGATTCTGAGCAAGCTACGTCCTGACATCTACTACGATAAAATAATTAGCGATCTCGTGCTTTCAAACACCGAATACCTGAAATCGTGACCCTGAATCAAACACCTAAAAGAGGACGGCACACAGCAGATAAACCACTGACATCTCTTCAGAGACTTCCTTTTAAAGCAGAAAAAAAATGGCGCAGTGTCGAGCCTCGATTGTTTGAAGAAATATTCTTCCCCTCCAAAAATTAAATTAGAAACATTTAGAAGCACAAACCACTGTAAATTTACCAACGTATGAATTCCTGATGATTACACAGCAAAAGAGAAAAAAAATGCATCTCTTCAGATATGTCTCTCGTTTTATTTTCTGTCTTCTTTAAAGAACAGAAAAGGCAATCAAATGCAACAGAGAAATCGTATTAATTGGCTGATCTCGTGATGGTTTCCACTCAACAGTATTTTTCCATTCATTTAGCTGCAGCATAATTATTCAGCACGAATCACATAGTTTTACACCACGTTTCAAACACCAACAGGCCGAACGCTATCGCTGCGCAGAAAACCGGTACCAAAAGAGGAAGGACCAGGAGACTGGAGCCGGGGGGGTCCGGCTCTGCTGCCAAGGAACAAGCGCCAGGACAAGAGGAACCAGCCTCAAGTTGCCCCAGCCAGGGGAGGTTCAGGTTGGAGCTGAGGAGCAATTCCTTCCCCACTGTCAAGGGTTGCCCAGGCGTGTCCCAGGCTGCCTAGGGCAGGGGTGGAGTCCCCCTGATCCCTGGAGGGGTTCCCAAGCCGTGGAGATGTGGTGCTGAGGGGCACGGGGCAGTGGTGCCCTGGCAGGGCTGGGGGAATGGGTGGACTGGATGGTTATAAAGATCTTTTCCAACCCAAACAATTCTATGATTCAGCAGAGCAATAGTTTTGGTTTTTTTACCTCTGGCCAGACTCTCAAGCAAGTTCGACATCCTGTTGTGCCAGCTGACTTTCCCACCTGAGAGAAAATAAAAACTACAACCGCAAACTAACAAAACCCCACAAACATGAGAGGAAGAGGCACATGGGATCACGACGCTACAAGAAACAGGACGGCAGACGAGCTCTGGACCATACAGCGTGGGTGTCCGTGCACGTACCCAGCTCCTGACATGAGACAGGAGATTCAGAATAGGGCAGAGCGAAATCCTCTGCGATCATTTCTGGTAGAAGACTTGAAAGGGGATGTCCCATGGAATAGCTGGATTTCCAAGTCTGCTGGATGCGGCATGAAAGGGCAAGATGTTCTGCTGGAATACAGGCACTACAGGGGGCTTCCCCTGAGCCCGACACTAGTCCCTGCTCTCCTGCTCATTGTCATTTACTTCCATGAATGTTTACGCTGTAGGTCTCGGTGACGTTGTAAGTAAAACTAGATGGATATTTCTATGGATTTGTAAATATCTAAATAAGGAAGGGAACCAGAAAGAAGGTCTAGGAAAAGTTTTTCTCTGAAATCTCACTCATTAGTAGGTTTCAGGGGTCTTTGCTGCATTTTAATTTCAATATCCAACTGCTAATAACCGCGTTATGATTTCCCAGAACAAGGGGGGTTTTTTTGTCTGTATTTTAACATCTGTAGTTTTACAAAGGCTTTCTCTTTTTTATGGAACTCCTAGAAACAAATTAATTCACCAGGGCCCCCAAATCCCACGAGATTTACCAGACGAATAGTTCTGTATATTAGCAGAGCATGTTCACCACCAAACCGAAATCTTGCAAAACTTTTCATGTGAGACTTCGAATGTTTTTAATGTAAGTATTCGAACGCATCAGCCTGACACCCACTTTTTTTTCATACATACACCTATTTTCCACATACACCTCTTCCTCTACCTGCTTTCCTGTCGCCCTGACGTTGGGAAAAGAGCAGGACAGAAGGGCCACCCACCTCCTGAGACAAATACACAGGCGGCCGCTGCCGGGGATACCAAAGAGGAGGCTCCGCGGGTTCCGAGGAAGGGAAAAAACAAACATGAAAGGTAAGGAAAAGCAGATGAAAGCTTGGGGACATGCCCTAAATACCAGCGTGCCTCATTGTCTGAGCGTCGCTTTGAAAAAAAAAAAAAAAGACCCCCCCAGAACACAGGAAAGGTTTTTCTGCAGACAAAGAATAGTTGTCAAAAGCGTGAATTAAACAGGAAATAACAGAAAAAACCCAAGCGGTCAGGTGAGGCAGCGTATGCTCTGCTTCTGCTCCTAGAGATACTAGAAAAACCCGGGAAAGGGATCTTTTGACTCCTTAATTAAGGGAAATGTTATTTCATTCTACAACTACCAGCCACAGAGCGTTGAAGCTCCAAGTATGGGTCATATTTACTATTTTTTTTCTGCCTCCTCCATTACCAGAAGATTTGTAGCGCTGCCATAATTACAGTGCTTTTAAAGCCAGACCGGGCGCGAGCATCAAATTCTAATCGATTCCTATCGGTGAGCAGAATCTCCCAAAACTTGGCTTCTGCCTTTCGCCAAACTTGGATCGGCTGCTCTTTAGCCTGATGATTTAGGAGCATCTGCAAAAGGCACCAGCAGCAATTTAGTTACGTAAGTCTAATTCAATCAAAAAAATACCTTGTGAGATGATTGTATTACTAACAGAAAGGAATTCATCTCCTTTTTCAACTACGTGCGCAGTACATACAGATCAGCCCGGCGGAACTTGGAAATCGCTCCCAGAAACTTCAGATTACTGCTCAAATATCATAATGGGATTTCTTTTTAAAATAGCAAATTTCTTTCCAGCTATGCCTGTACTCCTCCCTTGCTTAAATAGAAGATAAAATCCTATTTGCTCCCAGTTCGCTGTGCTGCCTTCTTGAAAAGCAAACTTTCTAGGCACATTGGAAAAAAAAAAAA
>WEIS01039040.1:18425-34999 GCA_013389965.1 Todus mexicanus | reverse complement strand
CCTTGTTCCTTGGGAGCAGAGACGAGCTCCACCTGGCTCCAACCTCCCATCACGTGCTGGGGTGCTGGAGGGCAGGCCGCATCTCCTACCAAAGCCATGTGGTTGTGAGGGCAAAAAAACACCAGCGAAGAGGGCACAGATGCTATTTTGGAAAGCAAAGGCCACTCACCACCAGCAGCTGCATTTCAGAGCAGACCCCATCTGTAAAGGACCTCAGCCCCACGGCAGCATCAAACCTCGGGGTAAGGAACCACTGAACTTTCCCGCTTAGTGCCGGAGCTGTGCTCTGCAGGAGGGAAATCACACGCTGTCCTCTTCTCAATACAGCATTCTACAACGCTGCTCTCTCTAATAAAATCTTCCCCTCGAGTTCATCTTCACGATAAAACCAGTTTCTTTCCTTACATCACAGGCCGTGTGTGTTTGGATCCCTCGATATTTCATCAGCACCTGGCGAGTTTCCAGCAGAGAGCGATGAGATTTGGGGCTCCAGGTTTGCCTGGGCATAGCACGGCCACAGGCTGGGTGCAGCCGGGCATCTCTGCGGCAATGCACGTGGGGTGGGGTGTGCATCTCGGCCGTCCTTGCAGCACGGGACCCCTCGAGAAAGCCTCTCCACCTGCCCCTTGCCTGGCTCTCACCTCTGATGCCAGTCCCAGACAGCACAGACGACCTGGAAGAGAAGAAAAAACCCTGGTCAGCAAGTGGTGCCTTGTGTCCGTGAGCAATCTCAGCACTGGGAGGTGTTTTCAAACCAAATAAGGAAAAAAAGGCAGAATTCTGAACTTCTTAAGACAAAAAAAATTAAAAGCTAAAATGTTTTCTCTCATCAATGCGGGGGGGAGCTGCGAGCGTGGCCCCAGGCAGCCAGCCCCCAGCCCCAGGCTTGCGGGGTGAACCTGCCTCTCCTCCAGCCTCAAAGCCTTCCCTCTGGAAACACCAGCCCAGGAGAGGCATTTCCCTGCCACGCGCAGATGAAAACCAGATTTCAGCAGAAGGGCTCCAGCCAGTCCGCGCGCTGCGGCTTTAGAAAAAAGAGCACAATAAAAATAAATAAACATCAAAACAGAATTAAGTACTAACACTGGCACACAACTTGACACGAAAGCCTAAATTCGAAACATGCCCAGCTCTGGAAAATATTCTTCTCCTATAGGAAACCTCAGGCAACGCGTTTTCCAGCCAGTCCTATGCCAGGAGTCTGCCTGGTGGGTCCCGTCCTCTCCCTCCTGAGACTTTGTAGTGAGCAAAGGGCAACTGGTTTCAAAGGTGTTCAAGGGCCATGGGTTAGCGGTGCCCTGGCAGTGCTGGGTTCACAGTTGGACTCAATCTTGAAGGTCTCTTCCAGCCAAAACGATTCTGCGGTTGAGTTATTTTCAAGATGGGAAACAGCAGAAGCGAGCCAGGGGATGGCAAATCCTGGGGGCAGGGAGGATTTAAGCCCCGGACCCATGGAACGTGGAGCTGAGCTGCTGCAGAACCTCCCAGACACTTCTGGGAAGGAAACCGTGGGTCACGGCCAGTGCCTGCTGATAAACATTCCTGTGAATAATGCCAAATTCTTCTTTATTAACAAAACATTTCCTTTCTCCTCGCCCTGCAACTGTCACCNCCCCGAGCAGGGGGCCCAGCATCGCAGTGTCCAGGCGCGCTTGGAATCTCTGCACACAAGGAGACTCCACAACCTCTCTGGGCAGCCTAGGCCAGGCTCCAACACCCTCCCCACAAACAAGTTGCTCCTCCTGCTCAGCTGCAACCTCCTGGCTTCCAGGTGGTGCCCGCTGCCCCTTGGCCTGGCGCTGGGCACCCCTGAGCAGAGTCTGGCCCCAGCCTCTTGCCCCCCGCGGGCCCTTGAGCTCTTGCTCAGCATTGCTCAGCTCCCCTCTCAGGCTGCTCTTCTCCAGCTCCACAGCCCCAGGGCTCTCAGCCTTGCCTGCCCACACAGATGCTCCAGCCCCGCAACCTCTGCTGGACTCTCTCCAGTAGCTCCTGGCCTCTCTTGAACTGAGGAGCTCAGAACTGGACCCAACACTCCAGAGGTGGCCTCACTGGGGCAGAGCAGAGAGGGAGGAGAATGTCCCTCAAGCTGCTGGCCACACTCTTCTTCACGCACCCCAAGGATCTGTGTATCAGCAAATTCTCAGAAAGGATTGACCTGTGAAGCCAGCGCATAAAAAGGTACAAACTTATTTCTAGCATCAATATCTCCGGCTGGGAAGGGGAAAAGCCGCTGCCACTCACGCGTCCGCTCCTCTTGGCCGAGGTGATCCCTGGGCATCAGCAGAAACAGCAGCTCCAGGCTCTGGCTCACACCAAACCCGGGCGGCTGTAAATAAACGATCCCCGGATGCCCTCGCCAAGGGAAGGGAGCGCCGGGGGTGTTAACATCCCACCCCGTGTTACCGCTGCCCGTGCTCCTTTTCTTGCTCAGCTATTCATGGCGCTCCATGCCTGTAATAACGGGTGTTTTGGCAGCTGACGCCGTGTAATCGAACCGGGGCTGTCAGGGAAATTTGTAGCTATTTGCTTCACAGGGTTTCTTCATTCCACTCAGCAGCTGTCAGCCCGCGCCGCCTGGTTATTGATGATAGGCGCTAATCATGCAACAGATTCCCCACATAAATCAAGAGGCAGTAGAAAATAAAGTTTCTTCACACTGAGGTCATTTGCCCCCCTCCCAAGTGCCACGGAGAAGAAAAATACAAACTCTTGCTCCTGCTATTAATAACCTCCCTCCCGCCGGCCCCCGGCAAAGGGAGGTGGTGTCAAATTTTAAATTACAGCTTTTGTTACATCAACTGAATTGCATGTTTATAAAACTAATTACTGGGTAAGTTCTGCGTGTTCCGGGCTTGATTTGTGGACTGTCACGTGTTTGCAAAAGGGATCCTGGAAAAGGCTGTTTTCTTTTCGAGGGTTTTTCCTCCCCCCCCCTCCACCGCCGCCTCCCCTGGCACACGGCAGAGGTCAAGCGATGGATCTTGCATATTGCAAGCGACAGCTTCAAGTACCTCAAGGGTGCTAATCCTGCAGGAAACTTTTTTTTTTCCTTCCCCTCCCCGCCGTCATATCTTCATCGCGCTGAAAATGGAAGGCACTTCTCCCTCCTCGCGGCTGTCACTCCGCCCAAGTGTAAACCGGACAAATTTAGCCCCGGTTCAATGTCAGATGGCACAAATCCAAGCTCGGCGCTGCTGCTCGCCCCGATGGTTTCAGCGCTGGCGGCGCGGGGCCAGCGTCACCCGGGGGACCGCTGTGATGAGGAGGGGAGGCCAGTGGTCCTCCAGCAAGTGATACTCACCACTCTTGCCTTCCAGGTTTCCAGATGCGGGGATCTCACTCCTAAAAACCTGGAGGGGTGGGAAGCAGAAGCGAGGATTTGGGGCTGTGCGAGCACAAGGCGAGCGAGAGCCCACAGCTTCAACACTCAGCTCCATCGGACCTTAAGAAGAAGGAAAAAAAAAGTAGCATTTTTTAATTCTTCCTATAGCCCTGTAAGTCAGACTACTGCACTGGGGTGTGAGTGTGTCCTGAAATACCCCCTCCCCAGGGGGCAGTAGAATCATGGAACTATTTTGGCTGGAAGAGACCTTTAAGTTCATCAAACTTTCAAGCTGGGCAAGGGGCTAGAGCAGGAGGCTGAGGAGGAGCGGCTGAGGGACCTGGGGGTGTTGAGCCTGGAGCAAAGGAGGCTCAGGGGAGACCTTCTGGCTCTCCACAACTCCCTCAAGTTCATTCAGGAGCTTGGAGCCAGGGGGGGTCGGGCTCTGCTGCCAAGGAACAAGCACCAGGACAAGAGGAACCGGCCTCAAGTTGCCCCAGCCNCTGGCAGCATTCGCGAACTATTAGTGTTAAATTATTCCAACAAAAGCCGGCCTTGATGTTGTGTTGAAGTTGATAACTTGAGGATGTGTTTGAAAAGGATAAAAGCTTTGCCTTCAAAGGCGGGCTCCTCTTTTGTATGAGGCACGCTGCTGAGAGAATTAACCATTTTTGTAATGAGCGCATCATTCTGGAGGCTAATTAGCAAGTGTTGGGGCTCGGGATTTGGCAACTGTGCATTAAAACCCCCCCACAACATTATTAAGTGTTTTTTTGACATGTCTCAAATGTCACCGTGCTGCCGGCATCTGCTCCAGGCATGGCAAGAGAGACGTTTCCCCAGTGAAGGGGTGAGAATAATGCCATTCATGGAGATTTGGGGTGGCTGAAGCAGGTGATGCCAGAGGCAGTGGTGCTGACATGCAACCACAGAATAGTTTTGGTTGAAAAGGACCTATAAAATCATCAAGTCCACCCGTTCCCCCATTCCTGCCAGGGCCCCACTGCCCCGTGTCCCTCAGCACCACATCTCCACGGCTTGGAAACCCCTCCAGGGATCAGGGGGACTCCACCCCTGCACTGGGCAGCCTGGGACACACCTGGGCAACCCTTGACAGTGCCCAAGAAATTGTTCCTCAGCTCCAACCTAAACCTCCCCTGGCTGGGGCAACTTGAGGCTGGTTCCTCTTGTCCTGGTGCTTGTTCCTTGGCAGCAGAGCCCGACCACCCCCTGGTCTTTCAGAGCACATCCAACTCCAGGGTTACTTTGCCAAGTAGTTCCATCCACAGCAGGAGCAGAGACAGAGTCCAGCTGGGGAGGGGACATGCCTGGGAACTGTGGGGCTGGCTTTGCCCCACTGCATCCCTCACGGCACATGCATCCTGCTCTGTAAAATGCAAGACTGCTCTCACTTTCCCAGACACCGGCAGAATAATTTTCTGCCTTTCTAAGGAGCCAGACACCCCAAAATCACGACGTCTCCAGCTGCAAGTGTGGGTGCAGAGGAGCACGTCACGGGGCTCGCACCGCTTGGAGATGGGGACTTGGTACGTTCCTTGGCCTGGCTCCAAGGTGGAGCAAACCCCGGATTTCCCATGCTCAGATGTCATTCCCCGAGGGACCGGCTGCTCCCCCAGCTCTCCACACGCCGGGAGCACTTCGCTGCCTCGTCTGTTGGTTTTGGCAGCGCGGCAGCACCCGCAGAACAAGAGCTCTCGCCCAGCTGAGTCAGAGCTATTCCTAGGTGAGCAGTTAAATAATTCAGTGACGTTTTATTTCAGAATTTAATTATTTTATCATTTATTTATTGGACTAAAGAGAGCTCTCCGGCACAGTGAGCTATAAATCCCCGTTTCCTCCAGCCTCCCCCTGCCTTTCCCCGCTCAGCTCTCACGTTCCCCACTCCCACGCTTCCGCGCATTATCGAAGGTGACACAATCCCACGCGATTTTTTTCCCCTTTGTTTCCCCTTTTCCTTTTCCCTCGGCTGCTGAGCGATGGGGAAACAAAAAGGCAGGAAAGACCCAGCATCTCCAACCCCACAAGACGTTGGCACCGAGGCTGCCGCCTGCGGCATCGAGCACCCTTCTTGCTGCACGGTTTTCTCCCTGTGTGTGCATCAAGGCGGCGCCCAGGTAGGTGTCTTTATTTTAGTTCGCCTCAAGATTGTTCTGCAGTCTCAAAAGAAAAGAGCCAAACTTTAATCGTCGCCGCCCAGCCCCGATGTCAAGGCTGTTGGCTGCGCCCAGAAGACAACTCCCTATTACAGGGCTGGCACATAGCTCAAGGTGCCACCACATTGTCTTCAGACAACGGGTGTCTGCTCAGAAATTATCACACCTACTTCATCCTTTTCAGGTATAACCAGTAATTTAGCTCTTGGAAAGAAGGGGGGGGAAAAAAAAAAAGAAGAAAAAAAAAAGAAGAAGATGAAACCCAACCGCAGAAAGGGGAAAATCATCTCGAGCAAGAAATAACTAAAAAAATGTGCAAAACAGAATGAAAATGACACTTCAGCTTTAACATCACATCATTAGCGAGATATTTTATCATGCAATTCATCTGCCTACCTACCTGCTTCCCAAACCACAATGTTCCCCTCAGAGTTCTGTTCCTCTTTTGCAATGAACCATAAATTACATGCTGACAGCTTTAATTTGTGCAAAGTATGCCTGGTTGCTTCTGGCACAAGCAGCCGGCTGCTATAATAAGGTCAATATATATTCATTGTCGCATTGCTTGATGTGCCAGATAACACAAAAATGCAGAAATGTGGTAGTTTCTTTGGGGCTACAAAGTGGGAATGATAGAAAGCTAAGAACGCTGCATCTCATCAGGGCATCGCGAGCAGTTGGCTCATCATTTATGCATGGCATGAGCAATGTTATGATTTAACTAATCATCATCAGTTATTCATCCCATTGCTGTCAGGGGACCACGCAACACTTTCATTTCTTGCCAGTTCTGGATAATTTATGTTCCCCTATCATTCGAGGGTTGCTTGGTTTGTTTGTTTGCTTTTTGCTTCCCCCCCCCCTCCTTTCTCGTTTCTTTGCCTCGTGGTTGACCATTAGCAGGTAAACTCCAACATTTCCTCTGGAGCGTGAGGTGTTGATGTACGACAGAGCTTCTGAAACGCTGCCTGGGGAGGAGGAGATCTGCCCTCGCTGGGGGCAGCCGTAGCGCCCTCGGCATGGGAAGACGCTGCCCACCCTGCACTCAAACCCCCTCCTACACTTTGCAGGGGTGTTGGAGGGTCCTGTTGGTGCTTTGGGGGTCAGCACCAACTGGGCTGACCCTGTTCAGACATGGAACATCCCGACCGATTGCCACCTGCTCCAGGAGGGGATGGTGATGGTGACAACAGCCCCAGAGAGCTGCTTTTGCAGCAAGTGTTGCTCCCACCCAAGCCCCCTCTGCAGCCTCTGATGCTCAGGCAGAGAAGCACATCCCAAAACCTTGGGAAACAAGAGAAGCAGGCACCCCATTCTCTGTCAGGAGGCAGCTTGGGGTGTTGTGAGGATCCAAGAGCCCCCTCCAGCCCACCCCATGCTGCCCAAAGAGGATTTTGCTGCTTTTTTTGAGTTCATTTTAAGGAGATTAACCACAAAGTAGGAGCTGAGGCACACGGTGCCCAGAGCCACAGAGGGTCCAGAGCAGGTGAGATGGCTGCGGGTGTCACTTTGGAGCCAAAGGGACCAGCGCAGGTGGCTGTGCGAGGGAAACAGCTGCTCAACACCAGATTCTTCCAATGCATCACAATTACAGAAGCACCTGCGCTAAATGGCTTTGGATGGTGCTGCTGTGAACATTTACAGAGCTCTGTACCCACAACACCTCCAGTCTTGGCCCCCTGCACTGGGGAGGCCGCCCCTGGAATCCTGGGCTCAGCTTTGGGCCCCTCCCTCCCAGCAGGACCTGGAGGGGCTGGAGCGTGGCCAGAGAAGGGCAACGGAGCTGGGCAAGGGGCTAGAGCAGGAGGCTGGGGAGGAGCGGCTGAGGGACCTGGGGGTGTTGAGCCTGGAGCAAAGGAGGCTCAGGGGAGACCTTCTGGCTCTGCACAACTCCCTGAAGTTCATGAGCTTGGAGCCAGGGAGGAGTCCATGATTTGGTAACTGTGCATTTAAAAACCCCCACAACATTAAAAGTATTAAGTGTTTTTTTGACATGTCTCAAATGCCACCGTGCTGCCGGCATCTGCTCCAGGCATGGCAAGAGAGACGTTTCCTCAGTGGAGGAGGTGAGAATAATGCCATTCATGGAGATTTGGGGTGACTGAAGCAGGTGATGCCAGAGACAGTGATGCTGACATGCAACCATAGAATGGTTTTGGTTGGAAGAGACCTTTTAAGCTCATCAAGATCAACCATTCCCCCAGCCCTGCCAGGGCACCACTGCCCCATGTCCCTCAGCACCACATCTCCACGGCTTGGAAACCCCTCCAGGGATAGTGTCCTGGTTTAGCCTCTGGTAGCAGATAAACACCCGCAGCCTCTCCCTCACCCACTCCTCTTGTGGGATGGGAAGGAGAATTGAGAGACCCCAGGGGTTGAGATAAGGCCAGTTCAATAAAACACCACAAAGAGAGAAGGAAACACCAGCACTAATGATACAACTGATGGAATAAGAGACGCAGCAAAAGAGAAAAGACCAGAAGGTTCTACTCGAGCCAAAAATGCCAACTTACCCTGTTCCAAACACGCTGAAGTCACACACTGAAGGAAGGTCAAAACAGCAGCCCCCACCCTGGCCCAGCCCTCCCCTTAAATAGGGGCAGAGCCCAGGGTGGGCTCAACCACCCCCTTGGTTGTTTATCCGGCTGGGGCCCCTCCCAGCTAATTGGGCAGCAGCTGCTGGGGGTAATTAACCCCAACCCAGGACAGGTGGAGACTCCACCCCTGCACTGGGCAGCCTGGGCCTGGCCTGGGGAGACTTTGCCATGAAGAAATTGTTGGGGCTGGATGTTCTTGAGTGTCTCTACCAACCAAAGTGATTCTGTGATTCTATAAATAGGACAAGGTGTCCTGCTCCGCGCTGGGAGCTCTGGTTTCAGAGCTGACATTGTCCCTCCAGCCCTGGGGATACAGGGAGGTGCCAGCAGTGCCCGAGCCCCCCAGGATGGGTTTCATCATCTGAGCACCCCCACGACTGCCTGACGTAGTTTCTCAATATGTTTAGCCACACATATAAACACAAATATTATTGTCGCGGACGTTTTCATAGGGTACGTATTAAAGGCAGTAGATTAGGCGGCTTTTCCCCGAGATCATAAGTATTTAAAAAGCAATAAGGCTTAATGCCTGTTTTTCTTACTTTGTAAGGTGGTTGGGGATGATAAATGATAGGCAATTTCATGGCTGGAATTTCAATTTCCCAAAATATTAGTGCTGTTCTCCACTTCCAAGAGCTCCCTTTTGGCAGTCTGCAGTGCTGCCTTCTTCTCTGCTCCCAAATACATTTTTTGGGTCAGTTATTAATTTCTTGGGCCTGGCGAAGGTCTCGGTAAGCTGGTCAGCATTGCTCAGCCCCATCCCATCGGAGGAGAGTTCAGAAAGCTGAAAAATCTTATTTCGGCTTTTTTTTTTTTTTTTTTTTAAGCAGCACAACTCTCCTCCTGTTTTGAAATACATTTAGATGCCGCCGATGTAATTTAAAAAGAAATAAAAGAGCTCCAACAGCGTGAAATGTTTCTATTTCAGAGAGATGAAATGTGTCCGTTTCAGTGAAGGAAAAGAAATTTCACCTGAGATTTGGTTTTGATGGCTTTTTTTTTTTTTTTTTAATGCTGAAGTGAGGAGGAAAAGAAAACCAGGCTTGTTATTAGGTTGCTGAGAATGACTTCTTGACCCCAAATCAAGAAAAGACAACCAGCAAAAAAACAGCGACCCCTTTAAAACAAGATAATATTCAACACAGGTGTCACATTGACAACGGCGCCTGTGAAACCTCAGCAGGCATAAGCTGAAATTTCCAGGATTTCTGATTATTTTTCCCACTTGCCTGTGCTGCTTACTTTGCTCCTTCCACCCAGGGAGATGCAAAAGGGTTACAGGATGTCCCTGCCAGAGAGACACTAAATTAAGTGATTTTTATCAGCCCTGCAGCTGATCTATCTTCCCATTAAAGCGCTCCTTGCCAGCGTGCTTTGCCAGCTCCAGCTTGTCCTTACAAGGCCCCTTTGGAAATACCCTCCCCGCTCCACAGCTCAGGAGATGAAACCTGAAGTTTAGAACGACGCGGTGAAGGTGGTGTGAGGACCACTGAGCAACCACATGTCCTGGCCCCCAGCCACCTATTGCTGATGGGAAGAACTGTGGGGCCAGCTGCTCGAAAAGCAAAGCCTCCAAAGTCTGTCACACAGAATATCTGGTAACCAGGAAATCCAGTAACCAGAAAACACGGTACCCAGGAAATCTGCCACGCAGAAAATTTAGTATCAGAAAGGAAACAAACTCTGGCACCTAGAATAGCTGGTGACCAGAAAATCTGGCACTCAGGAAATCTGGCACCCAGAAAACTTGGTACCCAGAAAACCTGGCACACAGAAAATAAGGTGCCCAGAAAAATCCATCACCCAGCAAGCCCCAAGTCCAGTCCCCATCACCAACCCCGAATACCTCAGTGACATCCCTCTACCCACCCTGGGCTGTGTGCAGGGGGATCTCTCCAAGCTGGGGTCCCTCAGCCCCATGGAGATGGGGCTGCGCTTGCCCTGAAGCCCCCCCTGGACCTTCTCCAGCTGACACACAAACTGGTGAGGGTTTTGAGAAGCATGTCCTGGGGTTCCTCTGGCTGCCAGCGCCGCTGCTCCTCTGGACCCCCGGCCCCAGTGATGTATTATTGAAATCCATTAAAGTGCGGCGGCTCTGACAGTGCTCTAAGGTAATATGTCACGGCACCGCCGCTCGGATGATGTACTTACATAATATATCAAAGCCCCATCGCTCTGGTTATGTTCTAATCCAATATATCAAAACGCCATTGTTCTGATGATGCACTATTATCATACATCAAAGGACCGGGGGGGGGCGGCTGATGTGCGATTACCCAGCATCAAACTCTTGTCAATCGGGCGCTGCGCTGGCGCGCGATGGCCACGCAGAAGGCAGGAATAAAATTAAGCTGCTTCTTTAAAATTTATCTCTCTATCCATTTGTGGAGAGATATTGATTTAGCACAGGTTGGGAGCTGCATGGATATCCCAGGAGGTGAGGGGCTGACTGAGAAGGCTTTGTATGGAAATGGAGAATCACAGGATCACAGACTGATTTGAGTGGGAAGGGACCTTCCAAGCTCATCTATTACAACCCCCCTGCAGGGAGCAGGGCCATCTGCAACCAGAGCAGGTTGCTCAGAGCCCCCAACAACCTCCCCTGCAATGGGGACAGGGATGGGGCAGCCACCAGCTCTCGGGGCAGCCTGGGCCAGGCTCTCCCCCCCCTCAGCACCAACAAGTTCTCCCTTCTCTCCACTCTCAATCTCCCTCTTGCAGTGTCACCCCATGCCCTCTTGTCCTGTCGCCACACGCCCTGCTCCAAAGTCTGTCCCCATCTTTTTTCCAGCCCCTCTTTAAGCACTGAGGGGCCTTGAGGCCTTTAGGCCTCCACGGAGCCTTCTCTTCTCCAGGCTGAACCCCCCCAGCTCTCCCAGCCTGGCCTCCCAGCAGAGGGGTTCCAGCCCTCCCAGCATTGCTGGGGCCTCCTCTGGCCCCGCTCCACCAGGTCCCTGTCTCTGCTGGGCTGAGGCCTCCAGAGCTGGGCCCAGCCCTGCATCTTTTAGTCCTTTTGAAATGCAAGGGGAGCTTGATGTGTCTTTTGAGCTCGTGGGTCTCCGATGCTGGCCAGAAGTGAATGAAAACGCGCACACGTGCACACAGCTGGACATGGCAGGGCACCCACTCTAGTGCTCAGGTTCTGGGTGGTTTCAGGGGAGGTGCTCAGCCTGCTGCTGCTGCTGCTGCTGCAGGGGCTGGAGAGCTGGGAGCCCACCACGCTTTTAAAAACAAGAGGCGTTGAGGCTTTCCCAGTAGCCAGAGTGCATCCTCGCTCTGGATATCCTCCTGAAAAACACCGTCTCCTGGGGGGCTCGCAGCCTCCCGTGGACTTTTTTCACCCGTAGAGGCTAAGAGATATTCTCTGGGAAGAATCCACCCCCGTGCACTGGCAGCAGGCAGCTTCCCTGGCTGTTCCTGCTCATCCAAAAGGACACACACCGTTGAAGATATATGAGCAAAGACTAAAGAGCAATTAAAAAAATACAGAGGAAGAACAGGAAGAGCTGCTTGTGATGTTCGGAACCCCCAGGGCAGGACTCTGCAGCCCTCTGCAGCAAAGTGATTTATAGAGCCCCGGCAGCACCCAGAAGGGTGCTCAGCACCCGGGTGGGCATCATCTGAGCCCCCGGGGCACTTAACTACATGCCAATCCCTGGATTTATCCAACCCCAGCTCAGGGCTGAGCAGAAAACCCGCCCGGTAAAAGGCTTTTATCAGCACGGGACTGAGAATCCAGCGCTTTCCGTAAAAACAAAAGGGAATAAGGAATATGCACCACAAATATTTGTATGGGACATAAATAACCACAGATATCAGCGTACGCCGGCTGACACGGCAGCATTGCCGCGGGCTCAGGGTGTCAGCCCAGGACAGCAGCTGGAACCATCAACTTGGAGAAAATCAGCCATGAGGTCACCACGGGGCTGGGACACCCGACCAGCATGAGAGGGACGGATACTTGCAATAGTTTCTCCGCCTCTGAGGGATCTCCTCGCCCTTCCCCATCTCCAGGGCTGCAGGGGGTTGGTGGTGAAGCCAGCACCAAGAGCCCTGTGGAGCCGACTCTGCGGTGCCCTGAGTACGTGGGGCCATCCAAGCTCAGCCCTCCTGGGTGGAAGCTCTTACCAGCCTCACCGTTTTATTTGGCTCCAGAACAAACCTGAGGGTGGTTAATGACATCTTCGTGCTTTCCAGCTCCCTCCCTGCAATTAGGGCTGCCCGGAGGTGCTCTTCCAACAAGGGCCGGAGGAATTTCCCTGAGTGCTGAGGGAGACCTGGCAGAGACTTTGCACCTTGGCTCGTGGATTCCGCTCCAAACCTTCTCTGGAGGAGGAAAGAAAAATAACATAAAAGGCCTCCCTGATGGCACCGGAGCTTGGCTTTGAGCGAGGCTGCAGCTGAGGAGCACCCACCTTGATAGCAGGAGAGGTGTCTAATGGGGTAAGAGTGCTTTGGAGCTGGGCAGAAGCAGGCAGGGAGCTGCAGAGGCAGGTGGGGATGGGAGGTGTTTGCTGGGGGAGGAGAGGAGAGCGATAAGAGCCGTGAGACAGCCTCGGGTCATCTGCGCTGACTCTCCAGCGCTCCTCGAACGCTTCCATCTGCAGAGATAAAAGTGCTCAGAAGAGACTGAAACTCTCCCCCCAGCAGCGCAGGAGGGAGTGGAGGTGTGGGGGAGGCGGCCAGCCCAAGGCTGAGCTGACAAGGGCATCTCCAGCAGAAGAGAAAAAGCTGTTTTCTTCCCATGACCCTTCCCTCTCCCCCCTGGGCTGATGCATTTGAGTGTTCACCTGAAGATTCTCCCCTTCTCTGGGTTATCAGCCCATCCTGAAAGCCCCAAGGAACAGCAGCAATGTCCTTGACCCCCGTGACCATGTCCCTCAGCCCCAGCCCTTCCTTAGCTACCACCTGCCTGCCTTTCCAATCTGACCCATCCCCTGTGTCCACACTGGGGGGTCCAGACTGCGTAGGGGTGGTCTGACCCCAGAGAGAAAGCTCTGGTCTTCTCCCCACCCCTCCAAAGCCACCAACCACCCATCAGCGCTCACCAAAGGCAACGGGCTCTGACAAGAGCCTCCCAGATCCCCTGTCCCCACCAGGCCACGCTGGCTTTTTTTTCCCCTGTGATTATGCAAACGAGAAAATGTCATTAAAAGAGCAAAAGCAGAGATCCTCCCTTCCAGAGCGTGGGATACAGGGAGCCGAGGAGCACAGCAGTGATGCTGAGCTGTGGCTGTCAGCCCATGGAACCTCTCTGTGAGAAGGGCAAAGAAAGAAGGTTGGAGCCAGGGGGGGTCGGGCTCTGCTCCCAAGGAACAAGCACCAGGACAAGAGGAACCGGCCTCAAGTTGCCCCAGCCAGGGGAGGTTTAGGTTGGAGCTGAGGAACAATTTCTTCCTGTCAAGGGCAGTGGGGGAGTCCCCCTGATCCCTGGAGGGGTTTCCAAGCCGTGGAGATGTGGTGCTGAGGGACACGGGGCAGTGGTGCCCTGGCAGGGCTGGGGGAATGGGTGGACTTGGTGATCTTCAAGGTCTCTTCCAACCAAAGCAATTCCCTGATTCCTGTGCAGCCGGGCGCAAGGAGCCCAGCGAGCATCTCCGCGTCCCTCCCGCAGCCCCTCGGTTGTTTATTTGAGTGTATCTTCGGGAGAGCGGCCTTTGGTGGCAGGCAGAGCTATTTAATCAGGCTCGTGTTGACTTTCGGAGCCACTGTACAAACAACACACTGTGGGTAAATTAAACAAACACCGGTTATAAAGTCGACATAATCAGCTTAAACTCAGAGGATAATTACAAGAGTCAAAATCCCGAGTATGGTAAAGATAGGCAGTCAAGGGCTGGCTCCAGCGTGTGACAGAAACGTTAAGTTCGCTTTGAAAGATAACCTTGCGAGCTCCAATTAACTCGCGGGCCTTGACAGTTACCGAAACCCTAAATGAAAATAGCCCAAGGAAAACAAACACAAGGTTTGGCACTCCTGGAGAAATTTAAACCTAAACATACAAATTAAAAGCACCTCGAGAGGCAGGGTGGGATTTAATAACATAATGTCTCCCATTCACTTGAAAGTAATTGAGGCACAATAAAAAATAAATGAAAAGAAAAGGAAAAAAAAAAAAAAAAGGAGTTTTCTGTCAGCACAGGGAGTGGGAAAACCCACGGAGCGGCTGTGGAAATCGAACCCTCCTCACGGAGAACTTGAGGGGGGGGATTGGTTGGTTCTTGTTTTGTTTTTCAAAGCAATGACCTGACAGTAAAAAGCCTGCAGGGAAACGCCTGGTTTGGAGAGATTGGTAACAAAAAAGGGGTCTGAGCCAGCCTGGCCCACGCACAGCGAGCGGCAAGTGCAGCGTCCATCCCTCCCTGTCCCCGGACACAAATAAGAACCTTAATTAGTGCAGCATAAACCAAGAGGACCCCGGAACCCCCCAGGAACGGGGGGTGCTGCAGGAGGGGGTGATGGAGGAAGGAGACCAGGGAGGGCACCTGGTGGCAGCTCCTCGGGGAGGGGTGAACATGGGATCCCCTCTCACATCCCTTGCCCAGGGGGGGTCTCTGGGAGCAGGGGGGACCCTGCGGAAGGATAGAGAGTGAGGGTGATGCCCTGCATCAAGCACCATGCAGCAGGAACGTGTGAGATGGCCCTCCCAGCCTGGAGGAACTGGGGTGGAGCTGGAGGGTTGGAACCCCTCTCCTGTGAGGCCAGGCTCAGAAAGTTGGGCTTGTTCAGCCTGGAAAAGAGAAGGCTTCATGGAGACCTTCTGGGGGCCTCTCAGTATCTGAAGGGGGCTACAAGAAAGCTGGAGAGGGACTTTTGGCAAGGGCTTGTAGTGACAGGGCAAGGGGTGATGGCTTCAAAGTGGAGGAGGGGAGATTTCATTAGAAAGTAAGAAGTTCTTCACTCTGAGAGTGGTGGGACCCTGGCCCGGGTTGCCCAGGGACGCTGTGGATGCTCCATCCCTGGATGGGTTCAAGACCAGGTTGGACAAGGCTCTGAGCAACCTGGGCTAGTGGGAGGTGTCCCTGCCCATGGCTGCAGGTGCTGGAACAACATGATCTTTAAGGTCCCTTCGAACCCAAATGGTTCTATGATTCTATGATCCCGCAGCAGTGGGATTTTTTAATTATTGAATGGGATTATTGCGAGCTGCCAGACAGCTTCACAGGATAAACGTGAAAACGTTTTGGCAGCGCTTCCACCGGTTCCCGTCCCCATTTCCCAGATGGTTCAGGCTCCAAACACAAACACATCCACAAAACAGGGGAAAATTTCCCAGCTCTGGCTCTCCTTGAGCCCCTTGGACGTCAGCCCAGGCGTGACCGTGGGTCGTGACCGTCTGTCACCTCTTTGATGGAAGGAACCTGCTCCTTCTCCATCCAGCTCGTGGCGGACAACTCCTCTCACCCCAGGAGTCGTCACCGCTGGGGCTAATTGGGATGCTGGCTGGCAGGCTCGGCAGGGAGAGAAAAGAAAACAACCTGACACGCTACGACTTCCCACGGAGCTTCAGGGAGCAGCAGGCTTTCCTCGGAGACGGGAAAACAAATGCCTTTAAAAATAAAAGCCGATAAACTGACGAACTCGGTGCTGCTTCTCGCTTATAAAGCACCGCGTCGCGCCGGCTAATGGCTCCGGCAATGGGAGTTCAAAGGGAAGAAGGAACCTAATTATAAAGTTTGTTAGGTTTATTGTCAGTTAATACCAGCGCTTTCACAGATGCTAAGAGTAAGATCAGTGGGTTTCTCGCGCTTTACGCGTTTTGGTTTTTTTTTCTCCTCTTCCCAACGACGATTCTAGGTCAAATTTCTCGCGCTGAGCTTCTTTTTCCATCGCGGGGAGGGAGGACACTCCCAGGCAAGCCTCGCGCCGCTGTGATTAGCATAATGAGGGCAGGTGAATACCTCGCGCTTCCTTGTGGCTTTTTTGGCTCAGCTCGTGAGCGAGAGAAGGTGTCAAGAGCTGCCGGCAAATTTTTCTTTTTCTTTTTTTTTTTTTTTGTGAATATTAAGGTAATGAAACAACTCGACGGCGCTGAATTATTAAAGGCTTTTCCTGCGTTTCTGATATTTTATTCCTTTTATTAAATGTGTAAGTGAAGTATCAGGGAGCTGGGCTGCTTGCCTTCTCCCACACCTTTCCCAAAAGTGGTGGGGGAGAGGGAAAGGCAAACCCAGCCCCGCGCAGCCATTCTGGTTGGGGGGCAGATGTTCTTGGTGCTCAACCAGAGGAAGAGACCAATCCAAGCTTCGGATGGATGAGCCCAAGCATCCCACGGCAAAGCAGGAGCATCTCCCAGGGTTTAGAGATGATGAGGGAAAGACAAATCCAGCCCGGTGTGGCTGTTCTGGTTGGGGTCAGATGTTCTTGGTGCTCAGGTAGAAGAAGAGACTGATCCAAGCTTCGGATGGATGAGCCCAAGCATCCCACGGCAAAGCAGGAGCATCTCCCAGGGTTTGGAGGTGATGGAGGAACACCGGGTTG